>CM077150.1:207884526-207995243 GCA_039583875.1 Platanthera guangdongensis | reverse complement strand
TATATGGTCTAAGCAAGCTCCTAGAGCATGGTATGAGACCCTAGCATGCTTTCTCTTGGAAAATGGTTTTATAAGGGGTAGAGTAGACCAAACTCTTTTTATTAGAACCATAAGTCCTTACCCTACTAGTACAATTTATGTAGACGATATCATTTTTGGTTCTACTGACTCAAAATTGTGCAGAAGGTTTTCTAACCGGATGCATTCTAAATTTGAGATGAGTAGCATGGGTGAGCTATCCTTCTTTCTAGGATTGCAAGTCAAGAAACCATGCTGAAGGCATCATCTTTATTTCTCAAAACCAATATGCTAATGAACTGGTTAAGAAATTTGGTATGTCTGAGGCATCTTGTATGAAAAACCCCATGCCTACCAATGCTGTACTGGATGCTGATGAACATGGGAAACCTGTTGATCAGACAACATATAGAGCAATGATTGGCTCTTTACTGTATTCTTACAGCTAGTAGACCAGATATTATAGTTGTTACATGTATATGTGCTAGGTTCCAAGTAAGCCCCTAGAGAGTACACACCTAACATTAGTAAAGAGGATTCTCAGGTATGTTAAAAAGTTGTCCAAATCTAGGTCTCTGGGTATCAAAAGATTCAGTATTTGATTAACTGGATTCTTGATGCTGATTATGCTGGATGCAGAATTGACTGGAAAAGCACCAGTGGAAATTGTCAGTTCCTTGGTGTTAGACTTGTCTCTTGGTTTTTGTAAGAAACAAACATCTGTGTCAACCTCAACTGGGAAGCTGATTATTGGCTGGCAGCAGTTGTTGTTCACAAATATTGTGGATTTAAAAACCAACTCCTAGACTATGGTTAAACTTAGAGAAGTCAAAATCTTTGTGACAATACAAGTGCTATTTTCCATAGCTCAAAATCCAGTCCTCCATAGTAGGACAAAACAGCATAGAGATAAGGCATCACTTCTTAAGGGACAATTTGAAGAATAAAATTGAATTACAATATATCCAATGATTTACAAAGGGGAGATATTTTCACCAAGCCTTTGGATGAAAAGAAACACACCTTCTTCCTAAATCAGTTAGGAATGTTAGATGGAGGAAGTCTTAAATAATCTCCAAGATTTTGAAAGCTAAAAATGACCAAGACTAGGCAAAATTCTGATTTTTCTTAGTGTCTAGAATTTTTTGATCTCTGAACTGCGCTCGATGATTTCCCCTAGATCGTCGAACGGAGATCGACGACTTCCAGAATCGTCGAACTGAGTTCAGCGCCTCTCAGATAGTATGAACTATCTCTTACGGTCAACGATCGTCGAACGGCGCTCGACGATTATGTTCAATGAACGATCGTATCGAACGGAGCTCGACGCTTTTCCAAGATCGTCGAACGTAGATCGATTGATGTTTGAGTCTCTTCAGATTCCTTTAGGAAGCCTCGATCGTCGAACTGAGTTCAACGATCTTTCCAATTCTGCGTCGAACCTAATATAAAACTCATTTTTCGTCGTCGTTCTCTCTTGCGTTTCAATTCTCTGCAAGAATCTTCTTCCCTCCAAACAGTTCTACACTTGGTCGTTTGTTTGTTGAATTTTTTGCAGGTACAATGGCGTATCAGTTGCTGTTCTAGCCGCAATGAAGTTTCGATGCTGGATTCGACATTGATCTGGAATCTTTCAACACTACTGATCAAATATTCCAAGACATTCTGAGTTTATTCAAGGATCAGAACTTGTCTGCCCTCATGACCACCAGGATAAAGCTGGCCTCAGATGAAAAATCAAGGAATGGGTTTACACTGTCTCATAATCTAGACAACAACACTATAGTTGGCTCCATTGCTGGAAACCTGGTACCTCTGACCCCCAGTTTTAACAGAGGTTTTTGGACTAAGAAGAAATGGAGATGATACTGCTGAATTATCTGGGGAGGAGTTTTTCTTATACTTGCAGGATGGGTCATCCAGAGGGAAACCCTAGCAAGTTATTCAAGAGGAACCTGTCTGTTTTGAATACCGGTTCCTAGAAGATGTTGTAGGAAAGTGCTGCTGGCAAAGCACTCTGCAACATGATACCATATCCAGATACCAGCTCTGCCTCATGGGATGCTCTGGTGGATAAGAAAAGTTGAACTGGGGAGAGGTCTTCTTTGACCTAATAAAGAGAAATAAACAAAAGCTTTGTAAATTTTGGAAGGATTCTTGGAGTCTTCCTGCAGCAAAAGTGCCCTGCTTGCTGGTCTCCTCTGGAGTGCACATCAAATGCCTCAAGAGACTCACCTGTGCCCTCTTTGGCAGTGGGACAGGCAAATAAGCAAGCTCAGCAGGCCCTCCTCTAGTGCTCCTTCAGGCACCAGGACTCACAGAGTCACACCCCCACAGGTCTTGCTCCTGCAGAAGACCTGGCTGCTGCTGTTGCTGCTTCTTCTCCTCCTCCTATTCCAACCCTACCTCTTCCATCCATCATTCCAGCTTCATTCCCCATTACCATCTCTAGCCCATATCTCCAACATCAATTCCATCTCCAGCAACCATTTCCTCACCTCCAGTAGACCACTTCCACCCATTGTTCTCTATACCCTCCACCAGATATCACATCATCACATTCCATACCATCCTTCACCCTTCTGAATGACTCTACATGGATGATTCCCCTATCTCCTCCTGAATTACCCTCCTCCTCAACATCATTCCAAGATCTCTCCACCATATCATTGACCAACCAAATTTCACCCCATTCCATATCCATCCTTTTCCTCCATATCCACTATCCCCACTCCTAAGCCATCCATTCCACTATCCAGCACTCCACTTCCAGCATCCTCAGCCATCCCTATTCCATCTACCTCTGCTCATGTTGTTGAGCATGTAGAACTCTCAGCCCTAGCTGACAAGTTGTAGAGCTAATTGCCCCAGGCTCTCTCTGCTCTTTAGAGACCTCTTTGGCTCCTCTATAACTGTCAGTGGCAGCTCTCTCTGCCAGGCTTTCCTCCCTCCTTCCTCAGGCAGCACCTCAGCAGTGTGCCTTGATACAGATGTATCTGCATCTAGGCAGGGGGAGATGCCATATGAAGCAAGCCTTCATGTTGTTGCTGCTGCTGCTTCTGCTCTGCTGCTGAGGATACTGCTGCTGCTGCTGAGATTTCTGTGTCTGCTTGCCTCTTCTGCTACTGTTGCTGTGCCTCCAGAATGTCAGGCTCCCACTGCAGTTCTGGCAATAGACCTACAGTCTTTGCTTTCTGCCTTTGATCCTGCCTTCTTCAGCAACTCCCAGAAGTTAATGCTGTCCAGCCCTCAGAAGACCTATCTAAGGCACTGGTGCCTTTCTCTGGCTGTGACCCCAGCATCATCTCTTCTTTTGTACACTCAGTGATTGTTGCTGCTTTGTTGAAGAAAGACTGCCTTTGCTTCTGAATTGTTGATGCTGCTGCTGAAGATGTTCTCACTGCTGCTGAAATCCCAATGCTTCTGATGAGCAAACATCCAAGGATCTTCTGATGTAAGAGGCCATTGATGTTGAGCCTGCTGCATGATTCTGATGATATTACTGCTACTGTCACTACTCCAGCTTCTATTTCTCCTTCTGTTGCTCATCTGTTGCTCCATCTGTGCCCCATCTGCTGTTGTCCCTGCTACTACTACTTCTTGCGTCTGCCTTCATGCCTGCTTTTCAGTTGAAGAAGAATTGATGAAGAAATAGATGCTATATATGATGACCAGAGTTCTGAGTCTGATGAATACAAAACAGACTCTGATGATTCATCTGCCACTATTGCAAGGAAAGGAAAGCTAGGAGCAAGGCAATGAAAAGGGCCTCCTGCAAAAGTCAAGGATAATAATGATATTCCTTATTACATTCTGCATAACTGCCAAATTACTGAACATTGGATGCAGAGTACTCTAAAAATCAGCTGAAAGCATTGAAGAGAAGAGAAAGTATGAGAAGGCTCCTCCCAGTTCCAGCACCCTCATCCTCCTCCACCACCTCCTCCTGATGCAGGTGAAGGTGGCAGCTCTGACAAGTCAAGCCCCAGCTAGAAGCCAGGCTCCCTATCACCCCATGCGAGATCCTACCAAAGGGAAAGCCAATCTAGGGGTTCTTATTCTAGGAGAGGAGGATACAGGGGGAAGTCAAAGAGATTTTCAGGTTTATTCTAAGGGCACTCCAGGCAGCAACCATACTCCAGGGGAGGACATGTTTCATCTGATACTACTTCTGGTCCATTCCCCTACAAGCTAAGAGAGATAGTGTCTGCTAGGCCTCTCAAGACAATTCTTCCAACAGGTATGAGCCACCTGTACCATTTGAGGACCCTGAGAAGAATCCAGCTGCTTGGACTGCTAGGATGAAGGAGTTGGCTGCATTAGACCAGATAAAGAAAGCCAAAGAACAAGGACTAGACACTTCCAATATTTCTACAATGTCAGAGCAGAGACAGAAGGAACTAGAGAAATATGCCTCCAGTAAATTCTTTGATGCAGACAGATATATGGAATTGCATCCTGCTGCTGTGGTTCCTAGGACTTCAAAGCAAACTTACTTGGGTGCAGCAGATGACACCAGATCCAACAAAGAAGCCCTGAATCCAAACAGAGAAATCAAAATGGTTAAAGGCAAAGAGAAGAAATGACTTTGTAAGGTGACAATCTTTGGATTTTCTGACTGCTATCTGGATGCCATATTATATATTTATATATATATATATATATATCTCTGTGATGTTTTTCCATGTCTAGCTGCTGTTGTTTTTATGCTTTTCTGATTATATGTTGTTATTTGATTTTCAAAGTCTGTAAATAGTAATCCTAACCCAAATAGGGGGAGATTGTTGGAAACCCTATTACTAATTTGGGTCAGGATCACTATGTCTCTAGGAACCTTTGTTTGACCTTCTGTATAGCTTAATAGGTCAATTAGAATTGAGTCTAAGGGTTAGAAGTCTAGGATTGGAAGCTGCCCTGAAGACCAAGTTTTTCTGTCTGGAGACTAAGTCTGATCGTCGAGCTCAGCACGACGATTCGTCGAACTCAGATCGACGATCGTCGAGCTCAACTTCGGCAGATCGTCGAGCTCCACTCGACGATCGCCGAGCTCAACTTCATAATATCGTCGAACTCCATTCGACGATCGGTGAGCTCAGTTCGACGATTTTGACTCTGCCTTGGATCTTTATCTCTGAGCTCAGTTCGACGATCTTGAGCTCAGATCGACGATTATTTTGCTGCTTGAGTTTTCCAGTTCGCTGAGCTCAGCTCGACGATAGCAGAGCTCAGTTCGACGTTTTCAGATAACTTCCAGAATTCAAATTCAAATCAGACAGGAGTTATTATGCAATTAATTCAGAGATTTGTTAGCCGTTTTCATTTATTTCTGGACCAAGTTTCAAGGGATCTTTCAAGGAATAATTCTGTGGACTTTCCTCCAAGAGTTTTTGCAATTAAGGATGCAATCAATGCAGACCAACGGCTATCTTTGACAGAGAATGATATTCTATTCAGGAACAGAGAATAAAAGACAGAATGTTTTTGAATCAAGATAGATGAAATACAGACATTAACAAGAAGAGAACACACAATACAGAATACAGAGACTCTTTCAAAATCTTCTATCTAAAAGAATTCTGAAGAACACTCATCAAAGAGATCAACTTCAGATCTCTTCAGCTCTCAAAGTGTTCAAGGCTAACATCATTTCAAGACTCCAGACACTCAACATTTCAGCTTGCTGAAATCATCTATTGCTGGAGATCTACCTTGAAGGCCTATCACCCTCAAGCAAAGCTTTTCTTCTGAAGATTTCAAGGATTCAGGGGAGCTTTGACATCAATCCACATAGTCTTCTCAGTTGTCTGAGAAAGAGAAGACTGCCATCACTCTCTCACCCCCAGTTTGTAAAAGGTTTCTCAAACTCCTTCAAAAGTTTGAATCTGGTTTTTGAGCACCTTGTAAAAGCTCATTGGTGGCAAGACACCTGATCAAAAAATCTGCTTTGTTTTTTGAGCACCTTATCAAAAGCTCATTGGTGCCCAGGACACCTGATCAACTCATCCTGCAGTGGATTCCTACTAGGGTGGTAGAGAGTGGATGTACCCAAGTTTGGGGAACCACTATATTTCCTTGTGTCCTCTGGTTCTGCTTGTTTACTTTTTGTTTCTAGCCTTGATTTTTCTGTGCTTAGTTTTTGCATAGCCTAGTTCTGTGATTAGATTTATATTTGCTTCCCTGCTCACACTTATTACAACAATTGTTGTAAAAGTTTTTAAAAAGTACTAAAACACCATATACTCTATTCACCCCCCTCTAGAGTATATCAGATCTAGTTGCACTTTCAGACATCTAGAACAATGTGTCGACACTCAGCTGAAGACTCTACACTTGAAGAAAGTGTCGACACAAGGAGCTGTGGCGACATTAGTAAAGAACAGAATTATCAACAAAATATTCTAAGTACAAGTGTCGACACTAAGGGAATGTGTCGACACTCAGCTGAAGTCTCGATAGAAGAATCAAGTGTCGACACAAGGAGCTGTGTCGACACTTAGCAAGTATCAACATAGAAGACTATGTGTCGACACCAAGAAGCAGTGTCGACACTTAATAGATTCAACACAAGAAGATGTGTCGACACAAAGGAGATGTGTCGACACTTAGAAGAATACAGCTAAAGATAGAAGATCAAGTACTTGTGTCGACACTCAATTTCAGTGTCGACACCTGAAGAAGAATCTGTGTCGAGACATACAAGGAGTTGTGTCGACACCTTGTAGACTTGTGTCGACACTTACACAGCATGTGTCGACACTTGAATATAAGTGTCGACACTTAAAGATAGAAAGTCTCGACACTTTCAGACAGTTAGAGATTTTCAAGAAATGACTAGATGACTTGACAGCTGCCGTTCCAGCCGGTCTACAGCACCTGTCAGAGATGTCAGAAGACAGTTATGAACCGGACAGCCGGTTACCATGAAGAATGCCTATAAATAGGCACATACAGTTTACAGAAACTGTAGTTCAGATTGTTGAAAAACAAGTTATTAAAGTGTTACACAGAGTATCAACACAAGAAGATCTTGCAGTCCGAGTGCAGATCTAAGAAGTTGGAGAGAGAGGGCTCCATCCAAGAAATCAGCCTCTGGAACTAGGCTGAGAAGAGGGTTCAGATTCATTCTGAATCCTAAGTGGCAGAGGTCAAGGATCAACTGCAGAAGGAGACAATCTTATTCAGTTCTATTTTCAAGAAGCTTTGAAGAAAGCTAAGTCAGATTGTATCCAGCCGAGTTCTTCCAGAAAACTCATCAAGAAACTCTCAACTCCCCTCTCTTGTTTCAGAGTTGTTGATTATTATTTCTATAATCATTTTTATCTTGTAGGATCCTTTGGATCTGAGTGAATTGTAAGCCTATAATTATAAAGGACTGAGGGTAGGGCCTTTGGCCTGAGTGTAGGAGATTGTTATCTCTGAGTGTAGGCCTTGATTGGCTGAGTGTAGGCCTGGGTGGCTGAGTGTAGGCCTTTGTGGCTGAGTGTAGGCTTTGGGATAAAGCTGAGTTGTAAGGCTTTGGGCCTGAGGTATAGGAACCAATTTGGGTTCTGAGACAGTGGAGGAGTTTGGCCGAATCTAGTACACTACTAGATAGGCGAAGAGGGGGAAGTGGATGTACCATATCTTGGGGAACCACTATAAACCACTGTGTCTGTTGTGCTGTGTGTGTGATTTGCTGTGTATGCTTTGTGTTTTGCTGTGATAAAATAGTTAGTAATCTGTGATATAACTGATTGCTGCCATTAAAGCTCAAAAAGGATTAGGTCACTATTCCCCCCCCCCCCCTCTAGGTGTTTAGGTACAATATCTTTCAAGTGGTATCAGAGGGAGGTTCCTCAAAAAGGACTAACAGTCTGAGGAGATCCTGTTTGGCAGATTCAGTGTAAGGCAAAATACAGATTCAAGAAATTCAAGAAAATCAAGAAACATGGGTTCCTCTGAAAATCACAAGTAATGGGTTCCATGAAATTGCCCATATGCAGAAAGGAAATCTTTGGGATCTGGAAGTAAAGGGTAAGGTGTTTATGGAGGCCTCAGACCCTAGAATCTACATCACAGTAAAGGAAGGGCCTTATGTGCCCATGAAGATATCTGTTCTAGATGCAAATCAGAGAACTCCAAAGGATTTCTCTGAAATGACTAAGGATGAGATTGTCCTAGCCACATGGACAAGAGGGCACAGAAAATAATAGTGAGTGCCATTGATGATGCAACTTTTCAGAATCTTATACACTGCAAGACACCAAAGAGATGTGGGACACTCTTATTGTGTATATGGAGGGATCTGAAGAAGTTAGACAAGATAGAAAATCCTTGCTAAATCAGGAGTATGAGAGTTTTAGACAGGAAAAGGTGATAGCATAACTGAGTGCTATAAGAAGTTCTACAGAATAGTGAATGAACTCATGTCTTATGGAGAGAGTTCAGTAAATATGAACTAAATGACAAGTTCCTAAGGTCCCTAACCAAGATTGGGACACCAAGATCTGTGCCATAAGAGAAATGGCTAAGTTGGGGAAATTCCTCCTCCTACACTGTTTGGCAAGTTATTGTCATATGAGATGCAGTTGACAGTGAGAAAAGAGGAGGAGAAATCAACAAGAATTGAACACAAGGAAAGAAAGTAGCCTTCAAGACAGAAGCCTCAGGAAGTGCAGGAATAAGTCATCAACTCCACCTCCAGAGGTAGCTGAATCAGAGTCAGATGAGTCAGTCAGCACCAAGTCTGAAAGCAGTGAAAGTGATGAAGACTTTGCTGCCTTCACCAGACACTTTCAGAAATTCTTGAAGAAGAAACAGTGGAGGTCAAGACCTTCTACTTCAAAGGGAAAGGAAGTCTGTATCAGGAGAAAAAGCCTTCAAAGAGAGACAGGAAGAGGACAAAGTCAAGCAAGGCAACTGGTTCAAAGATAGTGTGTTATTGCTGCAATAGACAGGGCCATGTTATTGCAGATTGTCCAGAGAAGAGAAAGGAATCTGGTGACAGGAAAAAGCCTCACTTCAAAGGCAAGAAAGAGAAGTCTTTTGTTGCCAAGAAGGAGAAGACTCTATCAGATATCTCTTCTTCAGAAACTGAGTCTGAGGCTGAGGCCTACATAGGGCTGTTTGCTGAAGAAGAAGAAGAAGAATTCATGCAGATCATGGAGTCTATTTATGAACAAGAAGACAGTCATTGCCAAGGGCTAATGGCTTTGACAGAGAGTGCCAAAATCCTGTAGCAGCCAGGACCCAGTAAGGTACAAGGTTCAAGTTCAAGTTCAGTTTCTTGTTCTAGTTCAGATTCAGATTCTTCTTCATCAAGTGATGAGAATGTATCTGAGTCTGAGGATGATATTCATCAGCTTATAGATGAATATAAGTGCTGTTGCAAGCTTACAAGAAAAGCAAGTCCCTTGCCAAAAGTCAGGCAAAGGAAATTGCTGATCTTAAAAGCTGCTGCAACAGATTCTGAGAAGCAATTTGATCAAAAGCTTAATGAAATAGCCAGGCTGAAACACATAACAGTGATTCAGATGGGCACTATCACATTTAAGAATGATCAAATCAAGAGTCTGGAGATAAATCTTCAGAAGAGAGAGATCTTGTTGCTAGGTTTTCTAAACCTAAGTCAGTGCTACCTTTAATTGATGAATTTGTTCATCATAAGGCAAGGCTGGACTGGGCATTATTAGACCTGCAGGGACTGAGCAGTCCAAGTCTAAGTCCAAGGGCAAAGCCCCAACATTCAACAAGCCTGCTGTAGACAAGACAGCCAAGGCAGTACCTAAGCAAAGGTACAATAAGTTTGAATGTTGGTGTGTGGCAAATTGGCCATTTTGCAGTGGACTGTTGGCACAATGCTAGTGCCAAAGTGAGTACCAAACTACCTGTTGGAAAGCCAGTGGGTAGCTTTGTCAGATTGCAGACTAACAAGTACCAAGGACCCAAGAATTCTTTGGGTTCTAAGGTTCATTAATCTGTTTTGCAGGTGAGTCCAAGTGGCCATACCCCAACATGGTACTTGGACAGTGGATGTTCCAGACATATGACTGGAACTAGAGGACTACTAAAGGACTACATTCCAATAAAAGTGGTCCAAAAGTCACCTTTGGTGGTTCTGAAAAAGGAATCATCAAAGGGTTTGGTAACATTTCTAGCAACTTAGTTACCATTACTCAAGTGGCTTATGTTAAAGGGTTGAAACACAACCTAATAAGTATAAGTCAACTAAGTGATGTAGGGTATGACATCTCATTTGTTAAAAATGGTTGTCATATCAAGAGGTCAAGTGATCAAGAGATCATTTTGACTGGTTATAGGAAGAGGAATGTCTACTGCCTAGACATTATGGTTGAGAACAATGGTTCTCCAGTTTGTCTTGTAGCTGATGAGACAGTCTCTCATTGTGTCAAATGGCACAAGAGGCTTGCCCATCTTAACTACAAGACTATTAGCAAACTCTTTAGCAAAGAGTTAGTGAGGAATGGTCCTCAAGTTAAGTGTGTTAAAGATGGTATTTGCTCAGCTTGTCAAAAGGGCAAGCAGACTAAATCCACCTTTAGAAGCATAGAAAACAAAGATGCTGTGAGGTGTTTATACCTCTTGCATATGGATCTTTTTGGTCCAATGCCAGTTCACAGCTTAGGTAGGAAGGTCTATACCTTTGTAGTTGTAGATGACTACTCAAGGTTTTCCTGGGTGTTCTTCTTAAGACAGAAATCTGAAACACCTAGTGTCTTCATAACTTTGTCAAACAAATTCAGAATGAACTAAACAGTACAGTGGTCAAGATTAGAAGTGACCATGGTACTGAATTTCAGTCTGATAGCATGACAAAACTATGTGAAGACTTTGGGATATTTCAAGAATTCTCTTCACCTAGAACACCTCAGCAAAATGACATTGCTGAGAGGAAAATAGGACCTTGATAGAGGCTGGTAGGACCCTATTAAGTGATACATCACTGCCAGAGTATTTCTGGGCTGAAGCAGTTAACACTGCATGCCATGTTATAAATAGGGCTACCATCACTAAAGGGCTAAACAAGACCCCTATGAAGTTGTGAAAGGCAGGAAACCAAACCTATCCTACTTTAGGATCTTTGGTTGCAAATGCTTCATACTTAACAATGGGAAGTCTTACTTAACTAAGTTTGCTGCCAAGTCCCAAGAGGGAATTTTTGTTGGGTACAGCAATAATAGTAAGGCTTATAGAGTATACAACTTGACTACACAAGTTGTAGAAGAATCTGTGCTTGTAGTTTTTGATGAGACTAAACTTATTAACAATGAGTTGTCTAGTAGTGTATGCAGCCCCACAGGTTTAACAAAGAAAATGGACAAGCTAACTATAGAAGAAGTACCTGCTGCAAAACAGCAAGTAGTAGAAGACAGTAGCTGTTGTCCAGGGGAGAACTACATGTGCCAATTGCTGAAGAAATACAAGGAGTACAGCATGATGGAGATGCTGAAGAGGTTCAACCAGAAGTTAGGATGCCTCCAGCCAACAGGCATCTAAGAGATCATCCAATAGAGCAGATTATTGGAGATCCAAGACAAGGAGTACAAACCAGGAGCAGATACATGAATACAGCAATCTACTCAGTTTCCTGTCTCAAGTTGAACCTAAGAAATTTGAAGAAGCAATACAAGATCCACAATGGACTGAAGCAATGCAAGAAGAGCTTAATCAGTTCAAGAGGTGCAAGGTCTGGGAACTTGTTCCTAAACCTAAAGACCACAATGTAATAGGAACTAAGTGGATCTACAGGAATAAGATGGATGAACAAGGGGTCATCATTAAGAATAAGGCTAGACTGGTTGCTAAAGGATATAGGCAAGAAGAAGGTATTGACTTTGATCAAACCTTTGCTCCAGTAGCCAGACTGGAAGCCATAAGGATGTTCTTGGCCTATGCAACCTATCAAGGATTCAAGGTTACAGATGGATGTCAAGTCAGCATTCCTAAATGGTAATCTTAAGAAGAAGTCTATGTGGAACAGCCTTCAGGTTTTGTTGATCCAACTCTACCTCATCATGTCTATAGACTTAGGAAAGCTTTATATGGGTTAAAGCAAGCCCCTAGGGCTTGGTATGAAACCCTATCTAGTTTCCTCATTGAGAAAATTCTCAAGGGGAAAATAGATAAGACTCTATTCCTTAGGGAATCTAGAGGCAAAGTAATACTAGTCCAAATATATGTAGATGACATTATATTTGGGTTTACTGAAAGCAGTCTTGCAAAAAGTTTGCAAAACTTATGCAAGGTCAGTTTGAGATGAGTAGTATGGGAGAGCTGAAGTTTTTCTTGGGTCTCCAAGTTAAACAGACTGAGAGTGGTTTATCCATTAGTCAGTCCAAGTTCACCCTAGAACTCATAAGGAAGTATGGGTATGAATTCATCCAGCACCATGAAGACTCCTATGGGGTCAAGTATGTCTCTTAGCAAGGATGATGCAGGGAAACCTGTAGATGAAACCTTGTATAGAGGGATAGTTGGCTCCCTATTATACTTGACTGCTAGTAGACCTGACATCATGTATGCTACATGTGTTTGTGCCAGGTATCAAGCCTGCCCTAAAGAGTCTCATTTGACAGCAGTCAAAAGAATATTGAGATATCTAAAGGGCACTCCCTATCTAGGCCTCTGGTACCCTAGGAATGGAGATTTGATCTAACAGGTTATTCAGATGCAGACTTTGCAGGATGCAAAGAAGATAGAAAGAGCACTACTGGAACCTGTCAATTCTAGGTGGGAGACTAATTTCATGGAGTAGCAAAAAGCAAACCAGTGTGGCTATCTCCACAGCAGAGTCAGAGTATGTGGCTGCAGGAAGTTGCTGTGCTCAACTTCTGTGGGACAACATCAGCTAGAGAACTATGGATTTCAGGTAAGTAGAACTCCACTTTTCTGTGATTCTACAAGTGCTATTTCAAAAGCTAATAACCCTGTATCTCATAGTAGAACTAAACATATTGAAATTAAATATCATTTTCTTAGGGAGCATATAGAAAGAGAAGATATTTTATTAGAATATGTTAAAACTGATAATCAAGTAGCTGATATGTTTACTAAGCCCCTAGAAGAAGCTAAGTTCAATAGATTCAAAATTGAACTAGAAATGATAAACTTAGAGTAAGTTTACAGAATTAAAATTGCTAAGTAAAAAGGTGTCGACACATAGACAAGTCTATGTCGACACAGTATAGTAGTGTCGACACTTCAGGAAATAAGTGTCGACACATCTAGGATGTTGGTGTCGACACTCAGAATATTGGTGTCGACACATGTCCAGTAGGTGTCGACACATCCAATGTGGTGTCGACACTTCAGGAAATAAGTGTCAACACATCTAGGATGTTGGTGTCAACACTTCAGAATATTGGTGTCGACACATGTCCAGAGGTGTCGACACTTAAGATTTTCAGATATTTTTCTAAGTAAAGTCTCGACAATGTGTCGAGTTATGTTGTGTCGACACATAAACATGTGTCGACACATAAAATCTGTTGACTAAACTTGTGTCGAACATATGTGTCGAGACATTATAAGTCAGTGTCGACACTTATTGCCAGTGTCGACACATTTTAAGTTAGCTGTCCGTCTGTTCATCTTCAAAATCAGAAAGGTATAAATAGGGTTCTGTCTTTGTTTGTCAACACGCTTTCACAGTTTCGAGACTCAAACTTCTGTGTCGATACCTCTCTCTTCTCACAAGATAAATTCTACAAACCCTAATGGCGCCTAAGCTAGAGGAGAACGTTAACGAAGGATATGAGCTGGTGCGCGGCGCGTTTGAAGAAGCAGATCAAGAAATCCAGGCGGTAGTAACCCTAGTCGCCGATTCTGGATTAGAATACTTAGTTTCTGAACCTACAAAGATTTGGAAGAAAGAGGGTCTTGAATTCTAAATGGAGCTCAGATAGATGAATCTGGATACAAAATCAAATCCAGAGTTCATGGTGCAAGGGTTAAGGTATCCCTAAAAATCTGAGGAAGGGCTCCAGCTACCAAAACTCAAGATGAAGAAGAAGTTACTGCATCCAAGACCAGGGAAGCTCTAACCTGGTGTGGACTGGATCCTAAAATGAAGATTGGTTCTGTCTTTAACAGGAAAGGCATGAACAGCCAAGGCAAATTCCTGTCTGAGATTGTTGGTAAGGTCTTACTCAGCAAGCCTGGAGGGCATGACAGAGTGTCTGCCTATATGTTTGGAATCATGACAAGGATAATCTTCACTCTGAAACAGACTGGTCTATAGTGGTTTATGAGAAGATTAAGGAGAGCTTGAAGAAGCCCAATCTGGGCAGAATCATTAGTCTATACCTAGCTGGTGTGATACCAGAGGTAATGAGTACTGCTGCAGGAAGCAAGATAATCATATGAGGAAGATGGATCTAAGGATCTTTTCAAGATGGGACAGGGTGTTGTCCAAGGAAATGCCAACCCCAGAGAAGACAGTTACTGAGAAAGTCACTCCTCCCAAAAAGAAAAGGAAGACAGCTCCTGTGGAACAAGTGTCCACAAGTAGTTCTGAAAGTGAAGAACAGGTTGTTTTCACTCCTGATGACTAAGAGGAAGAGCTGTAGTGAAGACTCCTGCTCCTCAAGAGATTGCTGAGATCCAGGGGGAGCTACCACAAGCTAGCCCATCCACAGGGATCAAAGCAAGGGGGAGCCTCCAGTTGTAGAAGAACCATCTACACTGGAAAGTGAACAAGCCACCAACACCATACTAGAGGTACTCACTGACCTAAATACTTTAGAATTTCTTATAGAAGATGCTGATTTGTCTGATGTACATCAGACTCAGCTGGATAGTCAAGAACCAGATGTTGTTAGAGAAGACACATCTGCTGTACAAGAAGTGGTTCCTGATCCATGTAGTTGAAGAGCAAAGACTGTCTCCAGCTCCTTCACCACAAGAATACACAATGGAAGATTGTTCCTAATCTAGACCAACAAGATTTTGACATGGACAAGGATGCTGCTGAAAAAGATAATACTGTTGTTGAGGGGGAGAAGGTACAAGTTCAGGAAGAGCCTGTGAGGCAAGAAAATGAGAAGGCACCTGATGTGCAAGCAGCAAAGCCTCCAAGCCCTAAGGATAGGGTTGACATAGCCAGCTCCTCAGAGTCTGAAGATGAGGAGGCAGCACGGGCTAAAAAAAGAAACTCTATGTATTCAAGAGGAGAAGCCAAGTATATAAAAGGCTTTACAATCAATTGCACCACAGCCTATAGTTCAGCAAGCTCCAACTGCTGATTATAGTGCTTTAATGGTTGCACTACAGATAAAGTTAGATGAGCAAAGACAGGCAATAGAAAAGTATGTGTAGATGAAGGGCAAAAGTCATTACAATTTGATCTGCCCAAGATATAAAGTCTATAAGGTTTGAGATGAACCTTAACAAGAAAGAAATGACTGAATGCTTCCACAAAAGTGGAAATGCAGTGGTGTACTTGGCAACACACCAGGAGAAGATCAAAGCCAAGTGGATGATATAGCATTGAAACAAGGATATGTTCTTGAAAATCAACTAAGGATGAATGACAACTTGACTGCTTCTCATAATGCTATAGTCACTGAGTTGAAGAACAAGGCTGCTGATCCTTCTACATCTTCTGCTACTATCAAAGCTGAATTTGACAAAGCCTTTCAAGAAGAAATTACTGCTGTAAAGACTGCTATCCAAGCCTCCCAGAAAGCTATATCTGATCAACTTCAAAAGCTCAAACCATTCTTTAAAGATGGAGTCAGATACTTGGATAGTCAAATCAGATTTCAAAAGGATGATGTTAGAGATCATATGACTCAAGAAGTCATAAAGGGGGAGAGAGTTTTAGTCAAAGCTAGCTCTGATCATGCCAAAGGATATCTAATTCCATCAGAGCTACACTGGGCTATCCTTCACTCTATGATGATGACAATGTTGCTGAATCTGGGATTCAAACTGCATATCTTGGAGGTGAGCAACCAGAGGTAGCTCAAGTGATATATCCTCCACCAGATTTTGACATGGTGCAAGCTGATATTCATCATATGTATAGCCCAACTGAAGGGAAGTCTAATGTTATTCTGGATAAAGTGGTTCAACCTATTACTGAAGCCATGCAAGAGGCATTATAGAAGGAGGAAGAGACAAGGTTGTCTAAGAAGAGGTTTAGGGAACAAGCAGAACAAAGGCTAGACTTTGAACAGTGGAGCCCTACCTTTAGGAATATAATATTAACTGCCTGGAAAGCTGCCAAGGACAATACTCATGACATGAACAAATGGTTTTATGAAGCTGAATGGAGGAAACATGAGATCAGACAAGAAGCCATTGTTCAATATAGAAGAAAGGCAAAGATGGGAAAGCTACCTCCTACTACAGTGGAGCCTAGCAAGTACTTTCCAAAGCAATATCACTATTTTGAAAGGCAGAAGATCAAAGCTGAAGAGCTCAAAAAGAAAGATCTAAAAGGCAAGAAGTCTGCTGATGCTGAAACTGCTGATGCCCCTGTCAAAGCTCAAGTTCAAGCTGGCAAGGGAATAGTTATCAAGGAACCTGAACAGAAATAGTTTAAGAATTTACTTGGAGATTATTTTGTAATCGTTTGAATGTAAAACATTTTTGTAAACTACTGAGAATGTATAAGACAAATGTTAGAACAATATATGATCAATATATTTCATGTTTGTTCTGTGAATGCGTCTATTTCTTATTTATTCTGAAATATTGAATTTGTATACATGTGAAATTAATACATGTTTATGTTTACCCTGCTGAATATAACCTGCTTTACATTATTTTGTAATTTTTAATTATGAATGGTGTATATCATTGACTAAGGGTTATGACTTCTCCAAATAGGGGGAGATTGTTGGGTACATTAGTTAAATGTACCTGATTTGAAGAAGTCTCACCCAACTCAATGATATACATCATAATGTATTTGATGTATGTTGAGTTTACTTGTGCAGGTTAAGTAATCACTGGACTGAAGCAAAAAGTTTCTAAGTCCATGTGTCGACACCCAGAGGGAAAGTGTCGACACTTAAGAAGGCTTGTGTCGACACCCAGACAAGCAGTGTCGACACTTGGAGTCATTGTGTCGACACCTGGGATGCAGAGTCGACACCAGACAGAAAGTGTCGACACTTGGAGCTGTGTCGACACTCAGTGAAGAAAAGTGCAGACAGAAAGTGTCGATACAAGGAGCTGTGTCGACACCCAGTGAAGCTGTGTCTACACCAGAAAGTGTCGACACAAGAAGCTGTGTCGACACTCAGCAAAAATTTGTAGAGACTAAGTTAAAGTGTCGACACCATGAACAATATGTCGACACACAATAAGAAGAGTCAGCACTTGAAGAAAGTGTCGACACCGAGAACAAAGTGTCGACACTCATCAGAAGAGTCCACATTTGAAGTAAGTGTCGACATCTAGAACAATGTGTCGACACTCAGCTGAAGACTCTACACTTGAAGAAAGTGTCGACACAAGGAGTTGTGTCGACACTTAGTAAAGAACAGAATTATCAACAAAATATTCTAAGTACAAGTGTCGACACTAAGGGAATGTGTCGACACTCAGCTGAAGTCTCGACAGAAGAATCAAGTGTAGATACAAGGAGCTGTGTCGACACTTAGCAAGTATAAACATAGAAGACTATGTGTCGACACCAAGAAGTAGTGTCGACACTTAACAGATTCAACACAAGAAGATGTGTCGACAAAAAGGAGATGTGTCGACACTTAGAAGAATACAGCTAAAGATAGAAGATCAAGTACTTGTGTCGACACTCAATTTCAGTGTCGACACCTGAAGAAGAATCTGTGTCGAGACATACAAGGAGTTGTGTCGACACCTTGTAGACTTGTGTCGACACTTACACAGCATGTGTCGACACTTGAACTATAAGTGTCGACACTTAAATACAGAAAGTCTCGACACTTTCAAACAGTTAGAGATTTTCAAGAAATGACTGGATGACTTGACAGCTGCCGTTCCAGCCGGTCTACAGCACCTGTCAGAGATGTCAGAAGACAGTTATGAACCGGACCAGGCGGTTACCATGAAGAAGGCCTATAAATAGGCACATACAGTTTATAGAAATTGTAGTTCAGATTGTTGAAAAACAAGTTATTAAAGTGGTACACAGAGTATCAACACAAGAAGATCTTGCAGTCCAAGTGCAGATCTAAGAAGTTGGAGAGAGAGGGCTCCATCCAAGAAATCAGCCTCTGGAACTAGGCTGAGAAGAAGGGTTCAGATTAATTCTGAATCCTAAGTGGCAGAGGTTAAGGATCAACTGCAGAAGGAGACAATCTTATTCAGTTCTATTTTCAAGAAGCTTTGAAGAAAGCTAAGTCAGATTGTATCCAGCTGAGTTCTTCCAAGAACTCATCAAGAAACTATCAACTCCCCTCTCTTGTTTCAGAGTTGTTGAGTTATTATTTCTATAATCATTTTTATCTTGTAGGATACTTTGGATCTGAGTGAATTGTAAGCCTATAATTATAAAGGCTGAGGGTAGGGCCTTTGGCCTGAGTGTAGGAGATTGTTATCTCTGAGTGTAGGCCTTGATTGGCTGAGTGTATGCCTGGGTGGCTGAGTGTAGGCCTTTGTGGCTGAGTGTAGGCTTTGGGATAAAGCTGAGTTGTAAGGCTTTGGGCCTGAGGTGTAGGAACCAATTTGGGTTCTGATACAGTGGAGGAGTTTGGTCGAATCTAGTACACTACTAGATAGGCGAAGGGGGAAAGTGGATGTACCCATATCTTGGGGAACCACTATAAACCATTGTGTCTGCTGTGCTGTGTTGTGATTTGTTGTGTATGCTTTGTGTTTTGCTGTGATAAAATAGTTAGTAATCTGTGATATAACTGATTGCTGCCATTAAAGCTCAAAAAGGATTAGGTCACCTATTCACCCCCCCCCCCCTCTAGGTGTTTAGGTACCATATCTTTCACATATCATCCCCTTTTTTTATATAAAAGAAGGCTTATGATTGTGGGAGGTATCTTTTGAAAGTTTTATTATGTAACTTTCTTTGGAGAGGGGACTCTTTGGGGGGGGGGGGCATCAACCCTTAAGAATTTTTGCAAGAGCTAATCTTTCGAGCTAGTACCATTGTATTATGTTTTAGTGCAATGAGCTTAACATGTTATTATAGGATGTATTTTCATTCTTTATACTACACATCTCTATTACATATTTTGTTCACCTCGATGGTTAAATTTTGTTGCACTCAACTAGTTGAAATTTTCTACCCAATGAAGACTTTTTTTTGCTTATTTAAAAAGTTAGCACTACTCATTTATAATATTCTACCTATATTTTCTTGCTTCACTTTCTTTAGACAAATGGAGAGTTCAATTTTCTCACATTCTATTGCCTCATGTTTGTGTCTAATTACTTTATATTTTATTGTTGATCAGTTTCTCTCAGGATATGAAAGTGAAGATCTGGACCATGCTGTTGCACTTTCTCTTTCTGAGGAAGAGCTAAAGAAGACAATTTGTATTGGTTAGTGTAATACTACTGCCATTTATCTTGACTGAACTTTATTACTTATGGTTTAATCTCTCTCTCACTCCTCTTCATTTTCACTGATACTTGGACTACACGTAATTTCTTATAAAATGGAGAAAACGTCAGTTCTACTTTGCTGATATGATCATAAGTAGAGGGAAAAAGAAGAATGTTATGGACCTACATTGCCTATTATTTTGTATGTTTAATATTGTTATGGACCTACATTGTCCATTAGTTTGTATGTTTAATGCGGGGTGGGGGTCTCCATATTGCTTTTTCCCCCAAAAAACTATTTTTCATAAAAAAAATAATCTTCTTTCGCACCCTACATAGCCTCTTCTTTAATATGAAAGCCTTCTTCAATTCTTCAGCAGTAAGATATATCACGAGCAACCAAAGTATTATTCCTCTTCCTTATCTGGCCACATCTCTCCATTGCAATACTTTGATCACTGCTTCCATCGTGTCTACCTCGTAAAACTTTCTTCGATGGTTGGGTACGTAGCCTTCTATCTTGGCACATTGATCTCACAATCATGGACACGTTTCGTTAAAAATTTTGCATGTTGTATAAAAATTGATTTATATTTCAAATGTATTCCTCCTTAATATTCTTCTCATTTCATTATTTGGTAGATAATTTATTATTTGTTTCCGATTTTTTTTGGTGAACTTCTTCGTCAAAATCTCTATTTTAGACGCTCTTCCGTCTATTTGATCACTTTCTTATTCCTCCATCAATGTTATAAAATAATTAATGATTTTCTAATTTTTGGTGATTTTTGTGCTATTTTTGCATCCCACTTGCTATGAAAACTGTGGTCATCCAAATATTTACCTACATTTCCCACAATTATTGCTCACGACTCATTATCCCACCATAGTATTCCGTCACTATTTTTGCAAGCTTGTAATTTCCCCCAACAAAACGTAAATGTCAAATAGGTCAATAGGCTAATCATGTTTTGTTTTTGGGTGGTATTTTTTATATTGGGTTTGAGTAAACAGACTTAATTGCAAAGTGCCATGTATCCTTTATTTAAAGCCATTGGGTCATGTAATGTGTAAGCATGAAGTTTTTTCCAAAACAACACTATTGCACTAGTGCCCACCTCCCGAGTCATTTATGCCAACAAACTCTTTGATAGATTGTTTTGCTTTTTTGACACTATCAATGACCCCTCATTAGTCGTAGTCAAAAATGCAAGTGGAGCATACCATGTTTCTTTGACATAGTCTGGATACAGAAATGCACGCCGACTTCACAACCTGTTGTGACTCATGAGCTTACTCTTCTATGCATTAGCAATGTACTGTCCACAGCAACAACAACCGACATCATGGTCTAGGGCCAATCATTATGAGATCCTCCTGCAAGTCCTGGCTCACTTGCACACTTATCCAACTGTTCAGGCGGTGCCTTCTGCAAGTTTAAGCTTGCACCTATCATTTCTATCAAGCACAAACCATTACATTACCGCCTTTATCAAGTCACATGACATACAAGATGGAAAGCAACAAAGCCTACCAAGGCTCTGAATCAACTAACAACATCCTATACACTTTGGTAACTCATGTATGCCCTATTATCGCTCCAAATGTTACTTAATCATCCACTTTGCTGCCACTCTCCATCAATGACTCTTAACTCTCTCTCCCTAATAGAAACTTCTGCTCTAGACCATTACGGTCACCATTCCCTAGGCACCCAACTGTCACGCCCATCAGGTGTGTTGATTCTGCATAAACATAAGCAATAACCCTCCAACATTATCACCATTTTTCATGTATTTGGTGAGCATGACAAAGACTCACCTCTTGATGAAGCTTAAGCTCCGACATCACACTACAAGGAATTGTTATAGAGAAAGTCAATGAAATAGAAAAATCACTTCATAAGTTTGTATCGCTGCACACGTTACTTTACCATCCACTTTGCTGCCACTCTCCATCAAGGACTCTTAACTCTCTCCCTAATAGACACTTCTGCTATAGACCATTACGGTCACCATTCCCTAGGCACCAAACCGTCATGCCCATTAGGTGTGTTGATTCTGCATAAACATAAGCAATTATCCTCCAACATTATCACCATTTTTCATGTATTTGGTGAGCTTGACAAAGACTCGCGTCTTGATGAAGCTTAAACTCCGACATCACACTACAAGGAATTGCTATAGAGAAAGTTCATGAAATAGAAAAAACACTTCATAACTTTGTATACTCTTCTCTAAACCAGAGGCAAAAATCGAAGTGAATGGTAGATGTTGTGGTCAGACATTGTCCATTATTTTGTATTTTTTAATTAAATGTCGTATAGGTCAATAAGTGTGTCATGCCATTTATTTTTTATTCAAATATCTTATGTATTAAGTTATAGTATGTTTACTTAGGCTCTTTTTGGGACAACTTATGCTGATGAATAATCTTTATTTAAAATGCAAACACAGTTTTATAACTGTTTGTTTGTGCAACTTATAGAAAATCACTTATTTTAAAATTGACGATAAATTGATTTTTCATAAGCTACTGGGGTCCAGCTTATACTTCTCATAAGCAATTATCTTTTTAAAAAGTCATGTGCATGATTTTTTGTCCAAATGTGATTTTTTTATCTGGGCGCGATTTTATTAACCGGACGCGAATTTCTCGTCCGCAAGAGAATTTCTCACCTGAGCACGATTTTTTCGACCGGGCGAAATTTTTTCGCAAGGGAGCAGTTTTTTCGATCGAACGCGATTTTTTCGCCCGGACACAATTTTTTTGACTGGTCGGGAATTTTTGCGCCCCAACACGATCATTTCGCCCTAGCGCGATCTTGTCGCGTCGACGCAATTTTTTAGCCATGGCACATTTTTTTCGCCTTGGAGCGTTTTTTTGCCCGAGCACGATATTTTTACCCCGTGCGAGTTTTTTCACCCGGGTGGCGTTTTTTCGCCCGATCGTGATTTTTTCGCCTGGACACGTTTTTTCGACCGGACATGATTTTTTTCGCTCCTGTGCGATTTTTTCGCCCCAACACGATTTTTTCGCCGCGGCGCATTTTTTTCGCCCGAGCGCATTTTTTCGCACGGGTGCGTTTTTTTCGCACGGACGGGTTTTTTCGCCCGGTCGCGATTATTTCACCCGGGGGCGATTATTTCGCCTGGACGTAATTTTTTCGCCAGAGCGCGATTTTTTTGGCCGTGCGCGATTTTTTTCCCGGAAGCGATTTTTTTCCATGGATGCGGTTTTTTCTTCCGGGCGTAGCGGGGAGCGATTCTTTGCCCGGTGCGATTTTTTCTCTTGGACGCGTATTTTTTGTCCTGGCGTGTCTTTTTCGCGTAAGAATGATTTTTTCATCCGGATGCGTTTTTTTCGTTCACCCGGGCGAAAAAATCGCATCACGGCGAAAAATTGTGCTGGGGAGAAAAAATTACGCTTGGGTGAAAATAACGCGCCCGATAGAAAAAACGCGCCTTTTCAGAAAAATCGCACAAGGGCGAAAAAATTGTCTCCCGGCAAAAAAAATGTGTTTCGGCGAAAAAAAGCGCCCGGCTGAAAAATACACGTCCGGGCAAAAAAACGGTCCCGGGCGGAAAAAACGCGTCAGGGAAAAAAAGCGTCCGGGCAAAAAGAACCGCGACCGGGTGAAAAAAGCGCTATCGGGAGAAAAAAAACACTTGTCGGCAAAAAAAACCGCTCAGGCGAAAAAACCGCGACGGGGCGATACAATTCGGCCGGGAGAAAAAATCGTGCTTGGGCGAAAAAAATCGTCCAGGCGATAAAATCGAGCTCGGCAGAAAAAAAAATCGGGCTCGGGCAAAAAAAATAGCGACCGGGCGAAAAAAATCACGAACACGCGAACAAAACGTGCCCTGATGAATAAGTCGCGCTCGGGCAAAAAAAATGAGTCCAACCGAACAGACTCATTTTGAATAAATGAAATTTTAGATAAGCACTTATGAACAAACTATTCAAACAGTCGACTGCTTCTTCATCTTTGATTTTATAAAATCTCTCTGCAAGCATCAATTTTCAATTAGCTGCTTATTCATCATCATAAGCTATCCCAAACAGAGCATTTGTCACAAAGTGTCATGCATCAATTATTTAAAGACATTTTAAGTAATGGAATTGATAATCATGAAGTATTTTAATTTTCACTAATCTTATTTTTATCATTTTAATTTCCTTGTCTCCCTGAACCTGAAGGATCCTACTCTAAGGCATCATGAGGGTGAGCTGGGCTACCTTATGACATTCTATAGGTTGATCTTGGCTCCCTTTAGATATCTCTCTTGTATCTCCACTACCTACAAACAACTCTCTGAAGTGCTTCTGACCATGTTGTGGGAGGCTCGCAACAAAAAGAATCATACAAAATTATTTAGACTTCAAATATTTGAAAGTACAAAGGATTTTTTATCTTCTTTTTATTTTGGTTACTTGGTTTAATGTAGCGTTGATGAAATGAATTTTATATAATATTTTATTTTTTTTAATAAGTTAACAGGTTTGTAATTCATAACTTATAATTTAGACCATCACCATCTCAACTATTTGTACTATAGAGATATCAACCTTGGAACCCTTGTTCAAGGTGACTAACTCAAAGACAATTGAAACCTGAAACCACGCTTAAGAGATTGAGATGACTCCTAATGACCATACAATATCATCTTCTTTCTTTTTCCATGTGGACAAATCAATTTTTCATGGGGCATACCCATAAATCAGCCAAAGCCCACAATGGTGGGTTAATGGCCGATTGGTTGTTGCATGCATATAAATCAATTGACTGTTATGTGCTGAGATACATGAATGTATCCACCATCATGACTCTTATGGATATATTTCATTGTTTATGGATTCATCGATGGAGGATGAATTTTTATGGACAGATCTAGGAGACATTGGGAATGAATAAGTAATAATTTCAGGATCAAATTAGGGGAGCACTTAGTGTATTAATTACAAATTATTATGAGTCTCTGTTATATACCTTAATTAGTGTACTTGAGATGTGGGTGAAAGGAAGTATTTGGAGTTCCCACAACACACATCCAAATCGGATGATATCCCGAGCATACATCAATTTTTGAGAAATAAGTGGCACCACACAAATAATCTAGATGCTTCTGTATGATGTGAATTGGATATTTACCCACCATGGTGGATTCGTTGAGCACATGATAGTCAACACAGAAGTCCCAACTACCATCCTTTTTGCACCAGAACAGGACTATTCTTGAGAAGGCTATCACCCGGATGTATCAGACCAATTATCAGCATGTCAGACATGAGTCACTCAATTTCATTCTTTTGGATATGACCATAGTGATATGGGTGAACCAAAATTTCTCGTGCTCCATCCTAGATCAGAATGTGGTGATCAGTAGCTTGAGGCGATGGGAGTCCATGAATAGGATAGAGCACAAATTTAAAGGTATCCTGGAGGAAAGATAACTCAGGAGGCATGGGAGAGGGGGCGGGCGGCGAGCTGCCTGCTTCCGGTTTGATAATCTGCCATAAAATGCTAATACTATTGACCGATTGGGTATGTTAGGCCATGTGAGAGGATACAACAACTCGGATGGTGAAATCACCCAAGAATGTGTAGGAGTTTTCTTACAAAAGGTCATCTACTTGGCGGCCTAGTTGTGGTTGCTGCCATGTAATGTCTGTAAACAAGAGATGTAGAGAATTGCGTCCACCATGCCCAAGTGAAAGGAGTAAAAAATTATAAAAGCAATGTAATCCCCAACTAAAAAGGAAGGTCGCTATAAAGACCTCCAGTTGGGGATCAGTGAACGTATCAAGGGTAGACCAAGTAACCGTTGTTGGGGCAAAGGCAAGATGCAAGTGAATCACTAAGCCAAATTAAATGAAGTTGTGGATAGATCACTATCAATCATCATCACCATCGGGGTCCCCATCAAGAGGTCTTTGGAGTTCCATGGTGTGCCGTCTTGAAATTCCCACGAGTGAAAAGTGGGAGAGTTCAAAGCCTTAGATGTGCAGTCATATGATCTGCGGAGGATGGTTTCTCAAGACTAATGGAGTCGAAGTAGGTGGTTCTGACTTTATCCTCATTTTCACATATAAGAACTATAAAACATCCATCAATCACATGAAATATAACAGAGGGTCCGTTCGGGGCCTCACGTCATATTCCACAGACAGTTAGCGGAGTTACATATTAATATCAAAAGACCAAACGAATCCTACATAAGAGCATTCTAGCGGAAGTTTCATGAGTTAAATTAAACTCAAGTATCAACAATATCTACTATATAAAACCATAGGAATGTTATTACAAAATACACAAAGCGTTACGTCTTCACAATTATGCTTCAACGAGGTGGTTTACAAACATCAGCTCGCAGGCTGGACACACATGAAGACAATAAAGAGCCTTCGCTTGACCTTTGAGGGCCGGCATAGCATAAAGGGTTGCAATCCGCTATTTCCCGCTTTGCTCTATAGCACCTGCACAGGGAGAATCCACCACAAGGATGGCAAACAAGGCAACGGTCTGCTTTAGCTGTCCAATTTACAACGACCCTACCCCATAACCGGGGCAACAGTATTCCTTCCCTACATGCATAGCAACTATACATAGATATATCAAAAGAAGGTACAATTCAAGCACCATTTAATATATCACAAACGTTTGCATCAACTACCAAACGTTCCGTGCAATCTAGGCATATTCTCGGTGTACTGGAAACACCAGTCCCACCACAGTCCAAAAGTTCGAGACTGACGGAAAACTATGATCATTTCCTGTCCGGCATATTGCCAAGACTCTCCTCCTTCGTGATAACAGTCTATAACACCATGACTTAGGGCGGGTACAGTTCAGCCTTTTCCCGTTGCTCAAATCATCATGCCATAGCCAAAAGCCGGGCTTCCATGGCTAAATGGACAAACACGGGTCACATCACCTTTCCCGAGGAGTTAAACATAACTGCGTTTTATTTAATAGATGACTCTCACGGACACCAAAGTTTAGAACCAAGCATACAGCTCACATACTAGCCACACAGTCTCCGAGAGGCAGCCTTCGTTATCAAAATGCTATATGGGAGCTATCGCCAACGATAACCACTATCGCCTGTGATAGTCACTATCGTCTGGCGTTAACAACAGAATTTCTCTTTCTGTACGCAGAATCAGCCACAACTGGAACATCTATCCAGAAAAACCTGCAGCATCCTGATGTGCCAGAAGAACTAGACTTTCACAAAATATAGATCATCAAGAGCTATCGCCAGCGATACTCATTATTTCCCGACGATATCCAACGATTCTCACAACCATGGTATTTTCTTGGTATTTTCCTGGACCGCATCCCCAGTACATCTTGCTACTGATTTTATATGCACAACCCCTCAGACTCCATAAACTACCCATTTATACTCAGAGTCTTCTCTGTCACGCAAATTAAAACATCACCAATCCAGATCAACCTGTCTGGATGGGCTTCACACAGCATGCCTATTCCATACTGTGATTTCCAGATTTTATATGCAAAACTACCCGGGGATATCACATATCAACCCATCAGAATTCCCTTCCCTTTTCCACCTTTTTGGTGGGGGATTCCATGCATATGCAAAAAGGAGGACTTCACTTGTCCAAGAAGAAAGATCGTTACCCTCGTAGTTCGCATTAGATCCATGAAGAAGTCTTCTATCTGGATGGAAAGGATTGCCTCACTTTCCTCTTCACGAATCTTGCTTCGGCTTTTGATTCCGACCAAATCTCCTTCTTCAAGCTGGGAAAGCTCAACCTTCTTCCTCCTTTCTTCCAAGAACTTGATGAGAGGAATGAGAGAGAGTGAGAGAAGAGAAATGAATCTTATCTTTACCTCTTATCTGGTTAAGCATCTTCGGGAATAACCTTAGCCACATGATCCTCTCATCAATGGGAATGAAGGGCCACGATTTTGGCTGATAATTCAAAATATCGCTATCACTAAGCGATATCGGCTATTGACTAGCGATATCATCAATATCCCCCTTGACCCCAGTCACCACCTCTCTTCGATCGTCGAGGACCATCTAAAACATGTCTGATATCGCCGCATGATAACTAACTATCACCACGCAATAGTTTACTCAACAATTCGTCAAGTACGTTGAGTGCGTCGAGTGGTATCGCCGCGTGATACCTTACTATCGCCGCGCGATAGTATACTCAACGCTGTGTCGAGCGCATTGAGTGCATTGAGTGTGTCTACTGGTATCGCTGCATGATACCTCACTATCGGCGCACGATAGTCTACTCAACGCTGCATCGAGTGCGTTGAGTTTGTCGAGTGGTATCGCCGCGCGATACCTCACTCTCACCGTGTGATAGTCTACTCAACGCTACGTCGAGTGCGATGAGTGCATCGAATGCTATCGCCGATAATAGTCACTATCGCCAGGGGATAACTACCGGAAAGTTCTGTTTTCCAAGTTTCTGGGGTGTTACAAACCTCTCATTCTTACAGAAATTTCATCCCGAAATTTGATATATATATATATATGTATATATAAAGGAAAATAGTACAAAACTATTACAACTCTACTTTACAAAACAACTCGGGAAACTCATATCGCATGGTTTGCTCATGCTCCCATGTCAATTCTTCAAGGTCCCAATTGTACCAATGACTTTGACCATTCTGATTGCTTTGTTTCACAATTGTCTGACCTTCGAATACTCGATATGAATGAGTCTAACCTTCGTCGTCAGCCCACTATCGACTGATACCTGATCGCTCACAATTACATGTGTAGGCTCTTGCAAAGCCTTCCGCAACACCGAGATATGAATCACATCATGCAAACCACTTAGCTCCGCTGAAAGGGCTAGCCGATAAGCAGCTTCACCAACTCGTTCAATCACCTCAAACGGATCAAGGTACCTCAGACTCATCTTTTTCAAGCGCTGAATCCTAGATACACCTTTAAATTGTTTTATCTTCAGGTATACCCAATCGTCCACCGCAAACTCCACATTTCGGTGTTTAGCATTATAGTACTTTGCTTGTCTATCTTGGGCCACCAATAGCCAATCTCGTATAATGCGTATAGTCGAATTTGCATCTTCGACTTTTTTACGCTTATGCAACTTCGATTCGCTTGTTTCCGCCGAAGCTAAAGGAGTACGATACTTCCTACCGTATAAAGCTTCAAAGGGCGCCATCTGAATGCTAGCTTGATAGCTATTATTATAGGCGAACTCGATCATATAGAGATGGTCCTCTCACCTCTTCCCGAAATCCAAGGCGCATATACGGAGCATATCCTCCATTGTCTTGTTGGTTCTCTCGGTCTGACCATCCGTTTGTGGATGAAAGTCCGTATTGAACTTCAGTTTGGTACCCAACAATTGGAGGATTAGCCTCCAATCACTTGAAGTAAATCCCTCGTCCCGGTCATTAACGATGCTACGGGGCAGACCATGCAAACGTACTATGTTGTCAACGTACAGCTTAGCCAAATTTTCAACTGAGTCATCCATATTGTTCAGTATGAAGTGCGATACCTTTGTCAATCGATCAACGATCACCCACTTGACATCGTTCCTGCTTTGTGATCTCGGCAATCCATGCACGAAATCCATAGAGATATCATCGAACTTCCACACCAGAATTGACAATGATTTCAGGAAACCTCCAGGCTTCTGACATTCATCTTTTACCAAGGCATAAGTTTGACACTTTGCCACGTAAAGAGCTATGTCCTTATTTAAGCACGGTGTAACACCCCCTATCCGTCGCATAGCATATAGTAGTAGGTCCGGCCGGGGCCCGACGCCGTATGCCACAGACAGACCGGGTGGTTACTCATGGAAACCATCCAACCAATCACAACATCCGACGCAGAGCATTCTAGCGGAAGCAGTTTATAAAAGTTGCAATAAAGAACCCAGCATTAAAGCATGAATGTCCACTAATACCAAAATAGGAATGTTATACAAAATACCAACACAAGCCTTAAGGCCTTACAAAATGTTTCACTTGATATTACATGATTTACAAACCACGGCACGCGGCCGGTCATACATGAGTAAAACAGTAAACACTTCCAATTAGGCCTTCGAGGGCCGGCTTCGCACTTGGACTTTTAGCCCGCTATTGACCGCTCGGTCCAGCAGCACCTGCAAGCAACAAACCACCGCACGGTGGCAAAACAAGGCAACGGTCAGCAATGCTGACCAAATTATAACGATCCCGCCCCCAACTCGGGGCGGCGATGCTCCTTCCCTGCATTTCATTAGCATAAGCGAGCAATATATATAGATAGCCACTTCATCATAGACGTTGGCTCGCACGGCCATACGCCCCGTGCTCTCAGGGCACATTCTTGGTGATCGCAGTCTAAGCCGCTAACTCACCACCATCTCCAGGACGGCAATATCTCGTGAGCAAAAATGGTCTTTTAGGCAGACGTTACGACACTTTAATGTCATCAACAGCCCTTGTCACAACACTTTAATGTCATCGACAGAAAGACCCGACCTCTATGCCCTCGGCATAATGCAGGAACGGTTCCCACTCAACCCGTTGCTCACTTGCCATGACACTTAAATATCATCGGCACAGGTTAAGTTTCCCCGAAGCCCGTGAATCGAACGTACAAAGTTACATAACCCAGTTATGCACTAATTGGCACCTAGGCCCACAAGTTGGCAAGATCACGCATCCGCCCAGTTTTCCGGGTGCACCTTTAGGTTAATCCCCAAGGCTCCCTGTTGCAATCTACCAAGTAGAAAACCCAAAAAACAATCAATCGCGCGGAGTCTTCTCCGACATTTATGTAATGCAACATCACTGATCCAGACCAACATGTCCGGATAGGCTTCACACATCATGCCTATATCCATTCTCGCTTATGGACTCTAAACAACGGGGACTTCACATATCTACCCGAAGGAACGCCTCCAACTCTCCGCAAACTCGCGAGAGCGGGCTTCCTATGCAAAGAAGGAGAGCTACTCATGCTCAAGAAGAGAATCGTTACCCTAGCATTCCTCTTTGGCGCCATGGAAAAGTAAGCGGATGAAAAGCACCGCACTAGCTTTGCCTCCGTGGATCCGGAGTCGGCTCGCGATTTGGAGCTTCGAAGCTCCTCCAATGGCCGGATCTAGCTCCTTCTTCCTTCCTTGGCTCTCCTCTCTCTCTAAGGTTTTAGAAAGATGATAAGTTATGAAAAGTGAGGGTTTCTAAGTCCAATCTCGGGTATATCCCTTCAGGAACAAACCCCAGCCGTTGGATCAATAATTGAAGAAATGAACGGCTTTGATTTGGGACTGTAATGCCCAATCTGGACCGAACACAGCCTGGCACACGCCCGTGTCCAGGGCCGTGTGCCTCATTCGCCGTCAAAATCGAATCACCTGGAACAACACACGGGTATCGAACATGCCCGTGTTCGCCCTGACACGCCCGTGTTCCACCTGACACGGCCGTGTGGCCGGCCGTGTACCCCCATTATTTTTCCCCGAAAACAACCCGAGCACTACACGGGTTCTAGGACACGCCCGTGTCCTTGCCCATGTCATCTCGACACGCCTGGGCTCCAGGCCGTGTACACGGTCTCGACACTCGACACTTCGTCGAGCGAAGATAGTCAACCTGATGACACGGCCTTGAACACGCTCGTGTCCTAGGTCGTGTGCCTTGTCTCGACACATTGTCGAGACCAAAGTGTCGACTGCCCGAGACGAGTGTCGACACGGTTTGACACGCCCGTGTCGCAGGACGTGTGCCATGTCTCGATACTTCGTCGAGCGTAGAGTGTCGACTTCGAGGGCTAAGTGTCGACACGGGTCGACACGCCCTGCGACACGCCCGTGTCGCAGGGCGTGTGCCCAGTCTCGACACAATGTCGAGACCAAAGTGTCGACTTCCCGGTTCAGTGTCGACACAAGCTTGACACGCCCTCGGACACGCCTGTGTCCCAGGTCGTGTGCCTGCAGCCAGAACCCAAAACTGGCCCAAAACGTCCCCCGTCGCTCCTTTGAGTTTCGGGGCGTTACAACTCTCCCCCCTCTTAAAAGAATTTCGTCCTCGAAATTATATAAAGGAAAGACATGTACAAAACCAAAATTTGTACCTGAGCGGAACAACTCCGGATACTCATCAAGCATAGTCTGCTCTCGCTCCCAAGAGAGCTCCTCACGACCGCAATTGTTCCACCGGACCTTGACCATCCTGATCTCTTTATTGCGTAGCCGCTCGACCTCCGAGTCCTCAATCCGCACGGGCTTGACCTTAGTCGTCAATACCACCGACACTTGATCGATCACTTGCGTAGGCTCTTGCAACACCGAAATATGGAATACATCATGTAAACCACTAAGCTCCACTGAAAGCTTCAACCGATAGGCCGCTTCACCGACTCGCTCCAGAACCTCAAACGGCCCAAGGTACCTCGGGCTTAGCTTTTTCAGTCGCCGCACCCGCGAGACACCCTTGAACGGCTTGATCTTTAAGTATACATAGTCGCCCACAGCGAACTCCATGTTCCTGTGCTTGGCATTATAATACTTTGCTTGCCGGTCCTGAGCGATAAGCAACCTTTCCTGAATGGTTCTCACCAAAGAAGTAGCATCCTCCACTTCCGATCGCTTATACAACTTTGACTCACCCGTTTCTAACCAAGACAACGGCGTGCGACACTTTCTACCATATAGGGCCTCGAAAGGCGCCATCTGAATACTCGCTTGGTAGCTATTGTTGTATGCGAACTCCACCAAATAAAGGTGGTCTTCCCATTGCTTTCCGAAATCCAAGACACACATGCGGAGCATGTCTTCCATGGTTTTATTGACCCTCTCGGTCTGCCCATCCGTTTGCGGATGGAAGGCTGTGCTGAATTTCAACTTTATTCCCAACATTTGTTGCACTAGCCTCCAATCATTGGACGTGAACCGTCCATCTCGGTCACTCACGATGCTGCGAGGCACACCATGAAGTCGTACTATGTTATCCACATAAAGCTTTGCCAACTTCTCCACCGGATCATCCTTCCTATGCGGAATAAAATGCGACACCTTCGTTAACTGATCAACAACCACCCAAATGGCGTCATTCCCCTTTTGCGACCTTGGCAAACCGTGCACAAAGTCCATAGAGATGTCGTCAAATTTCCACTCCGGAATAGGCAAGGACTTAAGAAATCCTCCCGACTTTTGGCACTCCGCCTTCTCCAAAGCGCAAGTTTGGCACTTTGCTACGTATAGCACCACATCTTTCTTCAAACCCGGCCACCAAAACAGTTTCTTCACATCACGTTACATCTTCGTGCTCCCCGGGTGAATCGAGTACTTGGTATGGTGTGCCTCGTACAACAACTCCACCCGCAAATTACCCACACTTGGGACGCACAGTCGACCGTCTTTCCAAAGCAATCCGTCCTCCACAACGAATTGGGAATTTGACCCATCCAGAGCTTCTACCATGAACTGCTTCATATGAGCATCCATATCCAAATCCTACCGAATACGATCAGCCAGGTCATATTAGACTTCAGTCCAATTCAGAACTGCTTCAGCACTTGATTGTCTATCCACACAAACAATCTCCAACGCCTCCAACTCCCACACCAACCGCTCATCATGCACCGATAGCCAATTGGCTTGAGCTGGGGCTCGGCGACTCAACGCGTCCGCAACCGCATTACCCTTACCAGGCACGTAGTGGATCTTGAATGTATAGTCCCCCAGGAACTCCATCCATCTACGCTGCCGCATATTCAGATCCTTCTGATCAATAAGATACTTCAGGCTCTTGTGATCGGTGTAGATATCAATCATCACACCGTACAAATAGTGTCTCCACAGCTTCAAGGCAAAAATCACGGCCGCTAACTCCAAGTCATGGACCGGATAGTTCCTTTCATGCACTTTTAGCTGTCTCGAGCCATAAGCTATTACACTTCCGTGTTGCAGTAGCACGCAACCCAAACCGCTGCCCGAAGCATCACTATAAATCTCATAGCCTTCGGTCCCACATGGCGAACTCAGCACAGGCGTCGTGGTCAACCGACACTTCAACTCCTCAAAAGCTCGTGCGCACTCCGGTGTCCAAATGAACTTATGCTCCTTCCTCGTCAAAGTAGTGAGAGGTAACGCTATCCACGAGAAGTTCTCTACGAAGCGCCTATAATAGCCGGCAAGCCCCAGAAAACTCCGGACTTCCGCTACCGTAACAAGCTCAGGCCACTCCCGTATCGCAACGATCTTTGCCGGATCCACAGCAATACCCTCTCCACTCACTATATGACCGAGGAACGCCACTGAGGATAGCCAAAATTCGCACTTCGAGAACTTGTCATATAGCTGATTTCTCCTTAGCGTCTCCAACACCAAATGAAGATGCTTGAAGTGATCTTCCTCACTTTGCGAGTACACCAAAATATCGTCGATGAAGACGATCACGAAATGGTCCAAGTATTCCCTGAAAGTCCTGTTCATCAAATCCATGAACACTGACGGCGCATTTGTCAGCCTAAACGGCATGACCGTAAACTCATAATGCCCGTATCTCGTACTAAACGTTGTCTTTGGGATATCACTCTCCCTAATTCGTAGCTGATAGTACCCAACCTTGAGATCCAACTTCGAGTACACCGTCGACCCTACTAACTGATCAAAAAGATCATCAATCCTGGGGATCGGGTACTTGTTCTTCTCCGTCAGCTTGTTGAGCTCCCTATAATCAATACATAGCCTCAAGCTTCCGTCTTTCTTCTTAACAAAGAGGACTGGTGCGCTCCAAGGCGAAGAACTCGGGCGCACGTACCCTTGCTCCAACAACTCTTGCAGTTGAACTTTCAGCTCCGCCATTTCCTTAGGCGCTAGCCGATAAGGAGATCGTGACACGGGCTTTGCACCTGGCACTAGCTCGATCGTAAAATCTATCTCCCGTTGAGGCGGGGCTCTAGGAAGATCTGCGGGGAACACATCAGGGTATTCCGATACCACTGAAATACAATCCAACGCGGGCTTCGGCTTTGCAACCTCCACTAGTGTAAAGAACAGTTCTGCACAGGCACGAACCGCCTTCACCACCGGAAGAGCAGACATCAACATCTTGCTCGACCCCTTTAAGCCCGTAAAAGTCGTCTCACGACTTGCTCCCAGCTTGACTTCCTTACTACCGCAATCTATATGGGTCTGCTGCTCCGAGAGCCAGTCCATGCCAAATATGACGTCGAACTCCACCAACGGAAGTAAAGACGCCTGCAAGTCGAACTCCTGATTCCCAATACGAATCTTAACATCGCAGATCCTATCCGCTCGCATCGAACACCCATTGGGCAACAACACATCCAACTTATCCTTCGTCATCGAAGAAGGGACTCTGATGCGTGATATAAATCCTTCGGACAAGAAGGAGTGTGAAGCTCCCGTATCGAAGAGTGCTCGTGCCGGATTTTCACAAATCAATACAAATCCTAAACAAGCAGTGCTAAGGTAACATGTGCATGACAAGTATTTAAAGATATTGACTTGCTATAAATTAAACCGTACCTGTCACCACATCAGCTTATTTGATGGCCTCCTGTTGGCCAAGATTATACAACCTGGGTTGGGCCGGAGCATAGTGGGATGCAGTCGACTCCACCGCCTTTCCCTTCTCTTCATAAGTAGCTCCCGGCCTCCTTTCGGACTTGGGGCGTCCGCTCCGACACTCACGGGCATAATGCCCCAACTTCCCACAATTGTAACATGCGCCCGGGGTCCGACCCGTAGTCGCCCCAAAAGCACCAGCAGAGAGGGCTAGACCCGAAGTCTTAGCTTTCTTGTTCCACTTTCGGAACACAGATTTTGAGGTGTTCGGCCCTTTGGACTCCGACCTCTTCTCACCCAAGCTTTTCTTTGCCTGCACATTCTTCGTGTCCTTCTCCAAGGACCGGGCAGTATTGACCAAGGTTAAGAAACCCTGCGTCATCGGCCCCGAAAGTAGTAATCTCAACTTATCTCTCAAGCCTTCGTAGAATCGATTCGTTTTGCGCTCCTCATCCACGATGGTGGAGCTAGCATAACGACTCAGACGAGTAAACTCGTGGAGATATTCATCCACGCTCCTCTCACCCTGAACCAACTTCAGAAACTCATTCTCCAACGCTATCTTCTGCGTCGAAGGGAGGTATCTAGCCAAGAACAATCTCGAGAACTCCTCCATCGAGACATCACCAAGTTGCCTACCTCTCAGTAAGTGCAGCTCCAATCCTTCCCACCACATCCTCGCTTCACCGTCCAGAAGGAACGTAGCGATGGTGGTCATTTGCCACTCCTCTGTCTTCGTTGCTGTCATGACTCTCTTCACCTTGGAAAGCCAGTCTTCAGCCTGAGATGGGGTTCCCAACCCCGAGAATATCGGAGGGTTAAAGCTCATAACATGCTTAAGCTGCCTCTCGGTTGCCCTCCTTGGCACCACCGGTTCCACAACCACTTGCTCCACTCTCCTCGGCTCAGCCTCTTGAAGAGGTTCCTGCTCCATCGCAGGAGCGGGCTGCTGCGTTTGCCTTGCAGGATGCGCATTTATCACGGCCAACACCGCTTCAGCCACCAATCGTATGTTCTCAGCCGACAGAGGTGTTGCAGGAGCAACATCCGGTGCACTACTAGCCTCAGAAACTCGGCGTTCTGACGGCCCAACACCACTTCTGGTCACCTATAGTGGTACAAAACACTGTTAAGCGACCAAATAAAATTGCAAACAGCAATTATAGGAACACGCAGGTTCCTCAAACACGGGTATTTTCATTCCTAAGTGGACATTCATGGGTTCTTTTACTGTTATAATGATGACGCACACAATGTGCTCACCACCCCTTAAAAATAATTCACCCACGAATTTATCTTAAGCTCGACCAAAACCAGTAGTCTGATACCAAATTGTAACACCCCCTATCCGTCGCATAGCATATAGCACTAGGTCCTGCCGGGGCCCGACGCCGTATGCCACAGATAGACGGGTGGTTACTCATGGAAACCATCCAACCAATCACAACGTCCTACGCAGAGCATTCTAGCGGAAGCAGTTTATAAAAGTTGCAATAAAGAACCCAGCATTAAAGCATGAATGCCCACTAATACCAAAATAGGAATGTTATACAAAATACCAACACAAGCCTTAAGGCCTTACAAAATGTTTCACTTGATATTACATGATTTACAAACCACGGCACGTAGGCCGACCATACATGAGTAAAACAGTAAACACTTCCAATTAGGCCTTTGAGTGCCGGCTTCGCACTTGGGTTTTTAGCCCGCTATTGACCGCTCGGTCCAGCTGCACCTGCAAGCAACAAACCACCGCACGGTGGCAAAACAAGGCAACGGTCAGCAATGCTGACCAAATTATAACGATCCCGCCCCCAACTCGGGGCGGCGATGCTCCTTCCCTGCATTTCATTAGCATAAGCGAGCAATATATATAGATAGTCACTTCATCACAGACGTTGGCTCGCACGGCCATACGCCCCGTGCTCTCAGGGCACATTCTTGGTGATCACAGTCTAAGCCGCTAACTCACCACCATCTCCAGGACGGCAATATCTCGTGAGAAAAAATGGTCTTTTAGGCAGACGTTATGACACTTTAATGTCATCAACAGCCCATGTCACGACACTTTAATGTCATCGACAGAAAGACCCGACCTCTATGCCCTCGGCATAACGCAGGAACGGTTCCCACTCAACCCGTTGCTCACTTGCCACGACACTTAAATATCATCGGCACGGGTTAAGTTTCCCCGAAGCCCGTGAATCTAACGTACAAAGTTACATAACCCAGTTATGCACTAATTGGCACCTAGGCCCACAAGTTGGCAAGATCACGCATCCGCCCAGTTTTCGGGTGAACCTTTGGGTTAATTCCCAAGGCTCCCTGTTGCAATCTACCACGTAGAAAACCCGAAAAACAATCAATCGCGCGGAGTATTCTCCGGCATTTATGCAATGCAACATCACCGATCCAGACCAACATGTCCGGATAGGCTTCACACATCATGCCTATGACCGTTCTCGCTTACGGACTCTAAACAACGGGGACTTCACATATCTACCCGAAGGAACGCCTCCAACTCTCCGCAAACTCGCGAGAGCGGGCTTCCTATGCAAAGAAGGAGAGCTACTCATGCTCAAGAAGAGAATCGTTACCCTAGCATTCCTCTTTGGCGCCATGGAAAAGTAAGCGGATGAAAAGCACCGCACTAGCTTTACCTCCGTGGATCCGGAGCCGGCTCGCGATTTAGAGCTTCGAAGCTCCTCCAATGGCCGGATCTAGCTCCTTCTTCCTTCCTTGGCTCTCCTTTCTCTCTAAGGTTTTAGAAAGATGATAACTTATGAAAAGTGAGGGTTTCTAAGTCCAATCTCGGGTATATCCCTTCAGGAACAAACCCCAGCCGTTGGATCAACAATTGAAGAAATGAACGGCTTTGATTCGGGACTGAAATGCCCAATCTGGACCGAACACGGCCTGGCACACGCCCGTGTCCAGGGCCGTGTGCCTCATTCGCCGTCAAAATCGAATCGCCTGGAACAACATATGGGTATCGAACACGCCCGTGTTCGCCCTGACATGCTCGTGTTCCACCTGACATGGCCGTGTGTCCGGCCGTGTACCCCCATTATTTTTCCCCAAAAACAACCCGAGCACTACACGGGTTCTAGGACACGCCCGTGTCCTTGCCCGTGTCACCTCGACATGCCTGGGCTCCAGGCCGTGTACACGGTCTTGACACTCGACACTTCGTCGAGCGAAGATCGTCGACCTGATGACACGGCCTTGGACACGCCCGTGTCCTAGGCCGTGTGCCTTGTCTCGACACAATGTCGAGACCAAAGTGTCGACTGCCTGAGACAAGTGTCGACACGGGTTGACACGCCCTGCGACACGCCTGTGTCGCAGGCCGTGTGCCATGTCGCGACACTTCGTCGAGCGCAGAGTGTCGACATCGAGGGCTAAGTGTCGACACGGGTCGACACGCCCTGCGACACGCCCGTGTCGCAGGCCGTGTGCCTAGTCTCGACACAATGTCGAGACCAAAGTGTCGACTTCCCGGTTCAGTGTCGACACAAGCTTGACACGCCCTGGGACACGCCCGTGTCCCAGGCCGTGTGCCTGCAGCCAGAACCCAAAACTGGCCCAAAATGTCCCCCGTCGCTCCTTTGAGTTTCGGGGCGTTACACACGGGCACCAGAACATCTTTTTTATGTCCTTGTACATCTTTGCGCTCCCTGAGTGAATTTAGTATTTAGTAAAGTATGCCTCATATATCAACTCCTCCCATAGCTTACCCACATTTGGGACGCACAAACGACCTTCCTTTCTCAAAAGACCGTCATCTAAGGAGAATTGAGAATTTGACCCATCTACTGCATAATGCTTCATACTCTCATCGAGTTCTATCACTTGTTGAACCCTGTCTGTGAGGTCATATTGCAACTCTGTCCAGTTTAAGTGTGCATTTGCAGTAGTATTCTTGTCAACACAAGAAATATCTAAGGCCTCCAACTCTTAGATTAGACGCTCATCATGCATTTATAACCAACTTGCACGTACTAGAGTCCTACGACTCAAGGCATCTGAGACCACATTTCCCTTTTCGGGAGTGTAATGTATCTGGAAAGTGTAGTCCCCGAGAAACTCCATCCATCTCCGTTGTCGCATGTTCAGATCCTTCTGATTTATTAAATACTCAAGATTTTATGGTCTGTGAATATATCAACTTTCACGCCATACAAGTAGTGACGTCACAGCTTAAGTGCAAAAATCACAGCGGCCAACTCTAAGTCGTGGATTGGATAGTTTCACTCATGTACCTTCAACTGACGTGATCCATAAGCTATAAACTTTCCAAATTGCAGAAGAACGCAACCTAAGCCACTCCCTGATGCATCATTATATATCTCATAGCCGTCTGTACCACATGGCAAACTCAAGATAAGCGTTGTGGTCAAATGACTCTGTAACTCTTCAAAAGCTCACGCGCACTTAGGCGTCCAAATAAACTTCTGATATTTCCTCATCAGTGTGGTGAGATGTAAGACTATCCATGAAAAGTTCTCCACAAAACACATGTAGTAGCCAGTAAGTCCAAGGAAGCTCCTGACTTCGGCTATATAGGTAAACACAAGCCACTCACATATTGCAATGATCTTTGCCGGATCCACTTCAATTCCCGCTCCACTAACCACATGGCAAAGAAAAACCACCAACGACTGCCAAAACACACACTTTGAGAACTTGGCATAGAGTTTATTTCTACTCAGGGTATGCAAAACCATCCTCAAGTGATTTGCATGATCTTCTTCTGATTGAGAGTACACCAATATGTCATCAATAAAGACTATCACAAATTGATCTACGTACTCCCGAAAGTTCTGGTGCATCAAGTCCATGAATACAAATGACACATTTATTAACCCAAACAACATTACAATGAACTCATAGTGACAATAGTGTGTACCGAACGCTGTATTGGGAATGTCACATTCCCTAATCTGCAACTGGTAATAGCCAGACTTTAAATCTTGCTTTGAATAGACAGTTGATCCCACTAGTTGATGAAACAAGTCATCAATTTGTGGAATCAGATACTTGTTTTTCTTCGTCAGCTTGTTCAATTCTCGATAATCAATGTATAGATGCAAGTTTCCGTTCTTCCTCTTCACAAAGAGGGCAGATGAACTCCAAGGTTACATACTTGGACATATATAGCCTTGCTCTAGCAATTCTTGCAATTGAACTTTCAATTCCTCCATCTCCTTTGGCATTACTAGGTACAATGAGCGGGCCACATGCTTCGCATATGACAACAACTCAATAGTGAAGTCAATCTCTCGCTGGGGCGGTAACCCAGGGAGATCTTTAGGAAACACATCAGTAAACGTCACTCAAACTGAACTTCGGCTCAACAGCCTCCAATAGCGTCAAGAAAAATCTGCGCCCTTCCGAATAGCCTTGACTACTTACAGAGTAGACATCAATATCTTGCTTGATCCTCGCATACTAGCGAACTTAGTCTCTCGTTCAGTGTTCTATCCCAATGTGACTTCCTTAGAGTTGCAATCTATATAGGCGCGCTGCTCCGAGAGCCAGTTCATACCAAAGATTATATCAAACTCTGAAATCGGTAGCACAGATGCCTCCAATCTGAAATCCTGACTTCCTATCTACACCTCAACACAACAATACATATCCGCACACATTATGCATTTGTTAGGTGTTGTAGTATGGAGGTCGGGCAGTCTGTTGCTGTTTGGAGGCCGAGCAGTAGGGCGGTTTGTTGCAGTATAGAGGCCGGGCGGTCTGTTGTTGTTTGGAGGTCGGGCGGTCTGGCAGTTTATCTCAGCAGCTTGTTTGTCTGGCTGTTGTTGTTTGGTAACCGAGCGGTCTGGCGGTTTCTCTCAGGCGACTTGGAGACCGGCGGTCGAGTAGTCTCCTGTGGTGGCTTGTTCTCTATGTCAGCTTATTCTCTCCTTCTGGTGGTTGTAGATTGGTTAGTCTATTCGTCTAACCGCGCGAATTGTTCGGTTTGTTTATTTGTAAAGCCGCATATACTTGTAAATATTTAGTCCCACATTATTTTTTGTAATCTCTCTCATCTCCTCCATTTTATAAAATGGAGGATATACCTTTGTAATACTTACCTTTTTGGATAATAAAAATTTGTTACTCCAAATTTTCGGTCTGTTTGTTTTCTATTTGCACATGGTATCAGAGGACTCAATCTTTTCCTCCTGATTCAGTGAGCTCTCTATGTCCGCGCGGCTTGATTCTTCTTCTCGCGACCTGTCTTCGTGACTTGTTTCTTCCACCTGCTTGTGCCATGTTCGTGCAGTTTCTTTCTCTCCTTGGCATTACCCTTTGTGTGAGCGGCCTCTTCAATTCTCATTTCTTCTCATCGCGACCTATTATTAAGTCATTGTGACATGTTCTTCTTGAAGTGACCTGTGCTTAGTCGTCGCGCCCTCCTTTTCTAGCATCTCCTCTTCTTAAGCCGTCTCAACCTCTGCTTAAGTCGCCACGAATTTTTCTTCATGCTTCTATGACAACCTCTGATATTTGTACCAATACTACTCACGTTGCTGCTCCTCCTCCTCCTCGTCCTCCTAAACCTTCGGGTAACCTTGGCACCGTTTCCAAACTCATCGGTCCCAACTACCCGGACTGCATTTTCTACTTGACCTTCCTTCTCCGCTCTCAACGCAAACGTCATCATCTCACTGATGACCCACCTCCGCAAGACTCCCCTCTCTTTGACTATTGGGATGCCAGCGACGCTCTTGTCCGCACATGGCTGGCTGACAGCCTCTCTGATGAATGCCTACCCGTCATCCATCTAGATGAAATGGTCAAGGCTTCTTGGCTTCATCTTACCGCTCTCTACTCCAAGGGGGCTCAGACGTCCTGCATCCATACTCTATATGCGGACCTCTTTGCCTGTCCTTCCATGTCTTCTGCTACTACTTACCAACAAGTTCATGCTCTCAGAGCCGAAATTCTACAGAATCGCCCCTTCTCTGTGGATCTCACTGAGCAACAAAAACACTTCCAGGAGCTTCTGGTTGTGTGTTATCTTCTCTGACTTCCTGAGTCATACGACATGATACGTCAACAAATCCATGGCGAGGCGTAGTCTCCCAACCTGGATGCCACAGCTGCCTGCATAGCCGTTATTACCTCTCTGCTACAACGTTCGTTGTTATCCTCCTCTCCTCAACCAGACAACTACACTCACCATAATCAGCGAAGTGGCTCTGGTGGCCGCAACCTCCCATCCAGCGAACGCGGTGCTTCCCGCTTTCTCAGCTCTCACTGTGGCCGCACCGACCACACAGTTGATCGTTGCTGGAAGAAGCATCCTCATCTTCGACCATCTGGGGATGCTTCCACTTCCTCTTTGAAGCCGTCCGCCTCAGTGGTCATGTATTCAGGTAGCGCCCACGTCGCTACTCAAGGTAAATGGCTGATCAACTCTGGGGCTACCAATCATATGACCGGCAATCCGCAATGTTTCTCTCTCCTAGAATAGCATGATCGGTTGCCCCCGGTCTTTATTGCGGATGGCTCTCCCTCACCGGTCAATAGAACAAGAGTGGTTCAAGTCACTCTGTCTCTTCGCTTGGCAGACGCCCGCTACGTGCTAAAGTTCCCATGCAATTTGTTATCTGTTACTTCTCTTTGCAAGTAACTATAATGCTCTGTCACATTCACTTCTACTACTTGTTCTTTTCAGAATTCGGGCTCCCAACGGATGATTTCTACTTGGACTGAGAGCGGCGGCCTCTACTTCCTCGACAATGTTTCCACACTGTCCTCCTTCTCCTCCTCTTCTACTGATCTTTTCCAGTGGCACCTTCATCTTGGTCATGCTCCTCCATTCTTCTTCGTCAGCTTCTGCCACATCTTCCTCAGCAGAGTCCTCCTCTCAACTGTGATGCATCTCAGCTTGGCAAGCATCACCGCTCCTCCTTCCCAACGAAGCAAGGTCGCGGATCTTCCCGACCATTTGATCTAGTTCAAACCGACATCTGGGGTCCTGCTCCTACCCTCACCATAGGTCGAGGCAGTTCATATTTTGTAACCTTCATTGATAATTTCTCTAGGTGGGTGGGTGTATCTTTTAAAGGATTGCTCCAAACTATTTTCTATATGGACATAGTTTTATATTATGATTAAGAATCGGTTTGATATATCAATTAAAATCTTTCGCTCTGACAATGATAAGGAATATCTTTGTACTGTTTTCTCCTCTTTCTGCATGCAACTTGGTATTATTGATTAAACTAGCTATGTCTATACCTCACAGCAAAATGAGGTGGCGGAAAGCACAAAGTGTCATCTCCTCGATGTCTCTCGTACTCTGATGGGGCAGATGCAGGTTCCTCGCTCCTATTGGGGCTACGCTGTCCTCATCTCCTGTTACCTTATTAATCACATTCTATCCATGGTTCTCCATGGACAAACCCCATTATCCATTCTATATTCAAGTAAGGATCTGTTTCCTCTCCCTCTACGTATCAGAGGTTGTACTGTTTTCCTCGCTCCTATTGGGGCTGACAGCCTCTCTGAATAATCTTGTCTATATCTACACTGATTTACAAAAAGCTGATATATTCACCAAACCTCTAGATGAGAAAAATCATGCTTTCTTTCTAAATCAGCTAGGAATGATCAATGGAGAAGACTTAGCTTAAGTTCTGTCTGCATTCGACGAATTTTCCAAAGTTCGTCGAACAGAGTTTGACGAACCGGGGAATTTTTGAGAGATATTTGTCGAACGGAGTTCGCCGAATTCTCTGTGTGAAACAATTTTCGTCAACCGGAACTCGACGAACTTGCTTCAGAAGATATTCGTCGACCGGAGTTCGACGAATTGTCTTCAAGTCTTCTTGATGAGATCGACGAATTATTTATTACTAAATCATTTCTTCGAACTCAATTCAAAGATTTAATTTTATTTTTGTGGAACGGAGTTTGTCGATTCATATTCTGGAAAACCTTATATCTAGGTTTTCTTCGACCTCCATCCCGCGCTTTCTATTCCCTTGCACTTGATCATCGTTTCTCTGTCTTTCTTGCAGGTGATTTCAATGGAGACTCTAGCGAGCAATCTCACAGGAATGATGTTTGATGCAGGATTTGACGTGGATTTTGATTCGTTTCAGCATTCCGATCCAATCTTTCTGTATATCCTGGAACTCCTTGAAGAACTGGAACTAAAAATCCTGATGACGAGAAGGATCAAACTGTACCGCATGGAAATCAGGGAATGGGTATACAAACTGTCGTCCACAGAAGAGAACACCATGACAGGCACTATCGCGGGTAACTCGATCTCTTTAACCCTCGCAATCTTAACTGAGATTTTTGGATTGAAAAATGGAGAAGAGGACCTCGAAAGTGAAACAGAGGAGTCGGATATGATGTTGAACCTCATGGAATATGCTGGAGACAATCCCAACAAACTGTTGAAGAAACACTTGTCTGCGCCTTATAAATTCTTAGCATACTCGGTTGGTAAAGTGCTACTTGGAAAACACACTACACACGATTATATCACCAGACAACAGTTTCTGGTTATGTGTGCAATCATCAACAAGAAGCAGATAAACTGGGCACAACTTATGTTTGATTTGATAAAGAAGAAGAGCACTAAGAAGGAAGTCTGCTTTGGAAGAATTCTAGGATTCTTCCTACAGAAATAGGCTGTTGAATCTCTGGTCTACCAGACCATATTCATAAATGCCAGTAAAAGGCTGACATGTGCCTTATTTGGCAGATGGGAGAGGACCATCACAAAGCCCTCTCAGGCTTCCACCTCTTCCACCAAAGCTTCTGAAGGCACAAGGGCTGTCAAAGCCACTCCCCACCCTGCTGAAGAGAACATCCCTTCCACATCCTCTCTTCCAGCCCCCCTTCCAACAACAACAAACTCCCCAGTCACCCCATCTTTACCAATCACCATCACTGACATTCCATCTTCATCCCTTCAGGAAAATCAACCACCCACACCTCCTGAATCCCCTCATGACACATATATTTCTACACCACCACAGTCTCCACTTCCCCGACATATATCTTCCATACCATCTTACGTCCTACCATCAGACACCATGATGCAAGATGTCACCCTTCCATCCCCATCAACATCTAACCTTCACATACCTGATGTTCCACCCTCTAATCCATCAATAGCTGCCACCTCTTCCACACCAACTGTAACACCATCTACCACTTTCTCATTGGACCCCTCTACCATCTCATCTATCATCACCATCATCACTCCCCTTCTTAAATCACATATAGCAGAGGCCATTACACCTCTTGCTACCATCATTACATCTTTATCATCACTCCCCTTCTTAATTAATGTCTACCCATGATCCGTACCCAGCTCTCATTATTACTGTGGAACGAACCTAATTACTTAAGATGTTATTGGGGAATCGACAGTCTTCCGCCGGTCTCCGTTCTAATTATTCTCCTTACGGTGTTGCACTCTAACACTCATTACTAAGTGACCTACTAGACACCAACAAGGTTTATCTTCCCAATATAGTTATCAACTCAACCTTCTATCTATCCCATGTGGGTCCCAGTAATACATACTACTTTTGCTAAGCGCGCACCATGATCTAATACTAACTCGTATTGTAGGACCTCCAATTCCTTGTGCCAAATGCACCTAATTAATTATCATGAGTTGGTATAGTGTATGGTGTTGACCATTTAGGATTTCACTATTTTTCTAAGTAGTTAAGGCCCTAAATTAATTCTTTTAATTGAGTGACCTGGGTCACCTTACACATGATGTACTATCTATAATGGTTAAGCCTATCTAAGAAATTTATCAGATATTCCATGAGGTTCAATTTGACTTCCTACTAGGTGTCATAATTTTCCCATGTGAAATTCCATTTAATATCCATTTAATATTAAATTCACAAATTGACTACTTTCCAAATGAAGTTCAGTATTTCTATAATCAGAAATTCTATAAATATTACTGGAGCTTCATAATGAAATAATGAAACTAAATAGAGTATTTCAAGCTCTTAAATAGTGATTTGAACTAACATATGTCCATATGATCAATATTACCAAAATGCCATTATTGAGATTTTCAGCCTATATATACAACTAAAAATTCTCAAATACTTTTACAGGGTTTTGATCATAGAATTAAAAAGCTATGAATTTTCACATAATTTTTCAGCAAAAATTTCCTTTCCTTTTAATTAATTTCCAAAAAGGGTAATAATGTAATTCTAGTAAAAATTCAAGGTAAAGTTTCCAAACAAGCTTATAAAACTTTTCAGAGGTGTATGATGTCCTACTAGGACTTCAAACAAAATTTTAGAATTTAATCAAATAAGTAGCCCTACATTCCAAATTTATTTCCAAATAAGCCTATTTCCAATAATTCAAAATAATGAGATTTTTGATTCCAAAAATCCCAATCTTTCTATGGGAGGTGTATTTCATCCATATGAGCTTCTGTACAAACTTTCATGGACATTCATTGAGCCAAGTGGGCTAATTCTCCATTTTTGCATTTGGCACAATTATTTACAAATCTACCCTCAACTTGCATGTTGGTTTTCCCCAACATGCAGTCATCCAAATGATCTGAAATTTCTAACATGTCCTTATAGTGAACCTAATACCATGCCCCCCAAATTTGGGGGCATGTGGATGAGGGAATCTCCTTATTTTCATTTTTATTTAATAAATGAATTATCTATAAACATTTTGGAAATATATCTCCCAAAAATTCTCATTTTTGGGCAGGACTTAGGTTTACCCAACCACACGCATGCCAAAACTTTCACGGCATGTGGACTTAGGGTTTGTCTTGTGCACTTATTTAAAAATCTGCCCTGGCCTAGGACCAGTTTTGGTAGAATGACCGTACAACTTTAGGGTGGCATATTAAAGGAAAGACCTAGGGATACATTTTATATGTTGAACATATTTTTTGAGTCTACTTCAAAGAGTCCTAAATATTGAATGCAAGTTGACTGATATAATGTGACAAAAAATCAAATTAAGTAAAGCATAAACTATTTAAATCATTTAAAAAAAGAGTGGCATCTGGTTGTCTTCTCCAATGAGCTCAGATTTAGCCAGCCTGGAGCATCATTAAACAGCATTTCACGGCCATCCAGCCAACTCCCTTGCTGGCCACCACTACCACCACCTCCATTGAGGTGGTGGCTATCGCCGGGCGGTGGCTCGGCCGCCGGAGGGGCCATTTCCGGTGAACCCGATAGGTGAGAAAAACTCAATTTTTCATGGAATTTGAAATCCTATTCCGGCTTAGTTGAGCTCAAAACTATTTCCTATCGATCTAATAAGCTAGCACCGAGGGAGGTGAGAAGAAACGGACCTTTATGTGGGCTCGATCTTGGGTATTCCTCCTATCGGCCATGGCCGACCACCACCAAGCTCTTCCATGCCATTTTCTGGTTTCTCCACCAAAAGTGATGATGTAGAGCTTGATTTCGACTGTCAAGAGGATTCTAAAGCTATTGCATGGGTCTGAATTGGCTGGGGGTGGCTGTATAGGGAGATGCCATCAATGAGGATTTTGGCCACCACCTTGGATGCTCCTCCTTGGCTCCAAGTGGCACCTCCTTTGAAAGAATTTGGCTGGGGGATTAATCCTAAGCTCAAAACTGAGCTTTGGGAGGGAGGAGGAGGGCCAAGTGGCCTCCATCCCCTCTTTCCCTCCCATCTCTCTCCTCTCTTTACCCAAATTACCAAAAACACCCCCCATGCATGTACTCTCTCTCCTATCTCAAAGGGGTGGGGGCCGTCAATGACCACTTGGGATGTTCATGGGCCATGACTCATGGGCTTTGGCCATTGGTATTGGGCTTGGCTTATTTCATTTCTTTTCTTTAAGCCCTATGTTGACTTGTTGACTTTTTAGGTTGACTTGGTCAACATGATGAGTGGGTTGGACCCACTTGACGGTCATGGACCCAATGACACCACCCAACTTGAGTTGGGCCATGGTGGTGCCCCACTTGGACTATTTGGGCCTATAGGTGTGAGTTTGACCAATTTAGGGATTGCGTTGACTTGGGTCAACTTGGGTCAATGGGTGACCCAATGATGTGTCTTTTAGTTCACTTAGATTGCTTTTAGGGTTAGAGGCATAGTGGTGGGGCCATTGTGTGCTTATGACTCCATATTGGGCTAGTCTGACTTGAGTTGACCTGGGCCCTATAGTGGGCACTATGTGAATCCACCCTAACCCTATGTGTCAAACCTAGCCTAAACCCCATTCACCCACCACATGTCCTAACCTAATCCAAGTTTAGGGGTCTAGCAGAGAATGGGATGTTACAACTCAATGATTCGTCGAGTGCGTTGAGTGCGTCGAGTTCGTCGAGTGGTATCTCCGCGCGATACCTTACTATCGCTGCACGATAGTCTACTCAATGCTGTGTCAAGTGCGTTGAGTGCGTCGAGTGGTATCGCCACGCGATACATCACTATTGCCGCAAAATAGTCCAATCAATATTAAGTCGAGTGCGTTGAGTGTGTCGAGTGCTGAAAGATATGATACCTAAACACCTAGAGGGGGGTGAATAGGTGACCTAATCCTTTTCTAACTTTGTTGGCAGCCAAACAGTTATATCACAGATTTTCTAACTACTTTTGCACAGCAAACAGCAATAACAAAATATACACAGCTAATCCACAGCACAATCACAGCACAGCACACAGTGTTTTATAGTGGTTCCCTAAGATATGGGTACATCCACTTTCCCCCTTCGCCTATCTAGCAGTGTACTAGATTCGGCCAAACTTCTCCACTGTCTCAGAACCCAAATTGGTTCCTACCTCAGGCCCAAAGCCTTACAACTCAGCTTTATCCCAAAGCCTACACTCAGCCAATCAAGGCCTATACTCAGCCAACAAGACCTACACTCAGAGATCTCTATCTCCTACACTCAGGCTAACAAGCCCTACCCTCAGCCTTTATAAATACAGGCTTACAAATCACTCAGATCCAATAGATCCTACAAGTTAAAAATGTAATACAAATAATAACTCTACAACTCAGAATTAAAGGAGGGGAGTTGAGAGATTTTTGATGAGTTCTTGGAAGAACTCAGCTGGATTCACCCTGACTTAGCTTTCTTCAAAGCTTCTTGAGTAGAACTGAATAAGACTGAATCCTCTGCAGTTGTTCCTTGACCTCTGCCACTTAAGATCCAGAATTGAATCTGAATCCTTCTTCTCAGCCTAGTTCCAGAGGCTGATTTCTTGGATGGAGCCCTCTCTCTCCAACTTCTTAGATCTGCACTTGAACTGCTAGATCTTCTTGTGTTGATTCTCTTTGTACCACTTTAATAATTACTTCAACAACTCTAAACCACTTTCAACAACTTTTAACTTCTTTCAACTACAGTTTCTGTAAACTGTAGGTGCCTATTTATAGGCCTTCTTCATGGTAACCGGCTGGTCCGGTCCATAACTGACTTCTGATATCTCTGACAGGTGCTGTAGACCGGCTGGAACAGCATCTGTCAAATCATCCAGTCACTTCTTAAAAATCTCTAACTGTCTGTAAGTGTCGAGACTTTCTGTTTTTAAGTGTCGACACTTATAGTCCAAGTATCGACACATGTTGTGTAAGTGTCGACACAAGTCTACAAGGTGTCGACACAACTCTTTGTATGTCTCGACACAGATTCTTCTGCATGTGTCGACACTGAAATTGAGTGTCGACACAAGTACTTGTTCTTCTAGCTTTTGCTGAATTCCTTTATGTGTCGACACATCTCCTTTGTGTCGACACATCTTCTTGTGTTGAATCTGTCAAGTGTCGACACTGCTTCTTGGTGTCGACACATAGTCTTCTATGTTGAATCTTGCTGAGTGTCGACACAGCTCCTTGTGTCGACACACCTTCTTGTTGTTGAGACTTCAGCTGAGTGTCGACACATTCCCATAGTGTCGACACTTGTACTTAGAATAATTTGTTGTTCTTTACTAAGTGTCGACACAGCTCCATGTGTCGACACTTTCTTCCAGTGTTGAGTTTTCAGCTGTGTGTCGACACATTGTTCTGGGTGTCGACACATACTTCAAATTCTGACTCTTCTGTTGAGTATCGACACATTGTGTTGAGTGTCGACACTTACTTCAAGTGCTGACTCTTCTACATAGTGTCGACACATTGTGTTGAGTGTCGACACTTGTACTTAGACTCTGCAGACTTTTGCTGAGTGTCGACACAGCTCCAAGTGTCGACACTTTCTGGTGTAGACACAGCTTCACTGAGTGTCGACACACCTCCTTGTGTCGACACTTTCTGTCTGCACTTTTCTTCACTGAGTGTCGACACAGCTCCAAGTGTCGACACTTTCTGTCTGGTGTCGACTCTGCATCCCAGGTGTCGACACAATGACTCCAAGTGTCGACACTGCTTGTCTGGGTGTCGACACAAGCTTTCTTAAGTGTCGACACTTTCCCTCTGGGTGTCGACACATGGACTTAGAAACTTTTTGCTTCAGTCCAGTGATTTCTTAACCTGCACAAGTAACTCAAACATACATCAAATACATTATGATGTATATCATTGAGTTGGGTGAGGCTTCTTCAAATCAGGTACATTTGACCAATGTACCCAACAATCTCCCTCTATTTGGAGAAGTTATAACCCTTAGTCAATGATATACACCATTCATAATTAAAATTACAAAATGATGTAAAGTAGATTATAAACAGCAGGGTAAACATAAACATATAATATTTCACACATGTATACACATTCAACATTGCAGAACAATCAAGAAATAGACATATTCACAGAACAATCATGAAATATATTTATCATATATTGTTCTAACATTTTTCTAATACATCTTCAATGGTTTACAAAAATGTATTTCATTCAAAAGATTACAAAAATCTTCAAGTCAATTCCTAATCTATTTCTGGTCTGGTTCTTTGATAACAATGTCTTTGCCAGATTGGACTTGAGCTTTGACAGTAGCTTCAGCAGTTTCAGCAACAGCAGGCTTCTTGCATTTTAAGTCCTTCTTCTTCAGCTCTTCTGCTTTGATTTTCTGCCTTTCAAAATAGTGGTATGGCTTGGGGAAGTACTTGTTAGGCTCCACTGCAGTAGGAGGTAGCTTTCCCATCTTTGCCTTTCTTCTATATTGAACAATGGCCTCCTGTCTTATTTCATGTTTCCTCCATTCTGCTTCAGAGAACCACTTGTTCCTTTCATGAGCATTGTCCTTGGCAGCTTTCCAGGCAGTTAAAATTATATTCCTAGAGGTAGGGCTCCACTGTTCAAAATCTGGCCTTTGTTCTGCTTGTTCCCTAAACCTCTTCTTTGACAACCTTGCCTCTTCTTCTTTCTCTAATGCCTCTTGCATAGCTGCAGAAATAGGCTGAACCACTTTATCCAGAATAACATTAGGCTTCCCTTCAGTTGGGCTATACATTATCTGGACATCTGCTTGAATCATGTCAAAATCTGGAGGTGGATAAATCACTTGAGCTACCTCTGGTTGCTCACCTCCAAGATATGCAGTTTGAATCCCTGATTCAGCAACATTATCATTATCACAGAGTGGAGGATAGCCCAGTGTAGCTCTGATGGAGTTAGATATCCATTTGGCATGGTCAGAGCTAGCTTTGACTAATACTCTCTCCCCCTTTATGACTTCTCTAGCCATATGGTCTCTGACATCATCCTTTTGAAATCTTATTTGACTGTCCAAATATCTGATTCCCTATTTAAAGAATGGTTTCAGCTTTGCAAGTTGTTCAGAGATAGCTTTCTGAGACGCTTGAATTGCGGTCTTGACAGCAGTAATCTCAGCTTGAAATACTTTATCAAAGTCAGCCTTAACTGCAGCAGCAGATGTAGAAGGTTCAGCAGTCTTATTCTTCAATTCAGTGACTATAGCATTGTGTGATGCAGTCAAGTTGTCATTCATCCTTAACTGATTTTCCAGTACATACCCTTGCTTCAATGCTATATCATCTACCCGTGCTTTGATCTTCTCTTGGTGTGTAGCCAGATACACCACTGCATTGCCACCCTTGTGGAAGCAGTCAGTCATCTCCTTCTTGTTTTGGTTCATCTCAAACCTTATTGACTTTATATCTTGAGCAAGATCAAACTGTAATGACTTCTGTCCTTCATCTACATAAGCCTCTATGGCTTTCCTTTGTTCATCCATTTTTATCTGCAGTGCAATCAGTAAAGCACTATAGTCAACAGTTGGAGCTTGTTGGACTATAGGCTGTGGGGTAATGGATTGCAAGGCTTTCTTATAACTCTGATTTCTCCTCTTGAAGACATAGAGTTTCTTCTTCTTAGCCTTTGCAGCCCCATCTTCTTCAGATTCGGAAGTGCTGGCTATTTCAACCCTTTCCTTAGGGCTTTGAGGCTTCTCAGTTTGTACATCAGGTGCTTGCTTAGTTTCCAGCCTAATAGGCTCTTCCAGATCTTGTACTTGCTCCCCCTCAGCAGCAGCAGTCTCTTCTTCAGCAGCATCAATTTCTTTGTCAAAATCTGCTTGATCCAGATTTAGAAACAAGTCTTCCATTGTGAATTCTTGTGATGAAGGAGCTGGAGAAGTTCTTGGTTCTTCAACTACTTGATCAGGAACCACTTCTAGTACAACAGACATGTCTTGGATAACAACATCTGGTTCTTGACTGTCTAGCTGAGTTTGCTGATGTACATCTGACAAATCAGAATCTACTATAGAAAAATTCAATGTATTTAGGTCAATGAGTACCTCTTGGATGATGTTAGTGGCTTGCTCACTGTCTAGAGTAGAGGGTTCTTCTACTACTGGAGGCTCCCCCTGGCTTTGATCCATGTGGATGAGGCTAGCCTGTGGCAGCTCCCCCTGGATCTCAGCTACATCTTGAGCAGCAGGGGTCTTCTCTGCAGCCACTTCCTCTTGGTCATCAGGAGTGAAAACAACTTGTTCTTCACTCCCTGAACTGCTGGAGGACTCCTGTGTCACAGGAGCTGTCTTCCTTTTCTTCTTGGGAGGAGAATCTTTCTTAGTAACTGGCTTCTCTGGAGTTGGCATTTCCTTGGACAATACCCTGTCCCATCTGGAAAAGATCCTTAGATCCATCTTCCTCATGTGGTTTATCTTACTTCCTGCAGCTGTATTCATTACCTCTGGTATGGTACCAGCTAGGTAGAGACTAAGTATTCTGCCCAGGTTGGGCTTCTTCAGACTCTCCTTGATTTTCTCATACACCACTTGAGACCAATCTGTTTTCAGAGTGAAGATTATTCTTGTCATGATTTCAAACATGTAGGCAGATACTCTGTCATGCCCTCCAGTCTTGCTGAGTAAGACTTTTCCTACAATTTCAGACATGAACTTCCCTTGATTATTCATGCCTTTCCTGTTGAATACAGATCCTATTTTCATCTTAGGATCAAGACCACACCAGATTAAAGCTTCCCTAGTCTTTGAAGCAGTTACTTCTTCTTCATCTTGTGTTTTAGGTAGCTGGAGTACCTTCCTCAGACATTTTGGTGAAATCTTGACCTTAGATCCATGAACTCTGGATTTGATTCTGTATCCAGATTCATCTACAGCAGCTCCATTAAGGAATTCAAGAACTTCCTTTTTCCAAATCTTTGTTGGTTCTGAAACTAAGTATTCCAATCCAGAATCGGCGACTAGGGTTACTACCGCCTTGATTTCCGCATCTGCATCATCAAACGCGCCACGCACTAGCTCATAGCCCTCGTTAACGTTCTCCTCAAGCTTAGGAGCCATTAGGGTTTGGAGAATTTGTCTTTAGAAAAGAGAGGTGTCGACACAGGAGTTTTGGTCTCGAAACTTTGAAAGCGTGTCGACAAACAAAGACAGAACCCTATTTATACCTTTCTGATTTTGAAGATGAACAGGCGGGACAGCTAGCTTAACATGTGTCGACACTGGCAATAAGTGTCGACACTGACTTATAATGTCTCGACACATATGTGTCGACATAAGTTTAGTCAACAGATTTTATGTGTCGACACTTGGTTATGTGTCGACACAACATAACTCGACACATTGTCGAGACTTTACTTAGAAAAATTCTGAGTAAAACTTAAGTGTCAACACCATATTGGATGTGTTGACACCTACTTGACATGTGTCGACACTATCATTCTGAAGTGTCGACACCACATTCCTAGATGTGTCGACACCTTTTTCCTGAAGTGTCGACACCATCATTCTGTGTCGACATAGACTTGTCTATGTGTCGACATCTTTTTACTTAGTCATTTTCAAATCTGTAAACTTACTCTAAGTTTATCATTCCTAGTTCAATTTTGAATCTATTGAACTTAGCTTCTTCTAGTGGCTTAGTAAACATATCAGCTACTTGTTCATCTGTTTTAACATATTCAAGTACAATATCATTTCTTTCTACATGCTCCCTAAGAAAGTGATATTTAATTTCAATATGTTTTGTCCTACTATGGGATACAGGGTTATTAGCTATTGAAATAGCACTAGTAGAATCACAGAAAAGTGGAGTTCTACTTACCTGAAATCCATAGTCCTCTAGCTGATGTTGAATCCACAGAAGTTGAGCACAGCAACTTCCTGCAGCCACATACTCTGACTCAGCTGTGGAGATAGCCACACTGGTTTGCTTCTTGCTACTCCATGAAATTAGTCTCCCACCTAGGAATTGACAGGTTCCAGTAGTGCTCTTTCTATCCTCTTTGCATCCTGCAAAGTCTGCATCTGAATAACCTGTTAGATCAAAATCTCCATTCCTAGGGTACCAGAGGCCTAGATAGGGAGTGCCCTTTAGATATCTCAAAATTCTCTTGACTGCAGTCAAGTGAGACTCTTTAGGGCAGGCTTGATACCTTGCACAAACACATGTAGCATACATGATGTCTGGTCTACTAGCAGTCAAGTATAATAGGGAGCCAACTATCCCTCTATACAAGGTTTCATCTACAGGTTTCCCTGCATCATCCTTGCTAAGAGACATACTTGACCCCATAGGAGTCTTCATGGTACTGGATGAATCCATACCATACTTCCTTATGAGTTCTAGGGTGAACTTTGACTGACATATGGATAAACCATTTTCAGTCTGTTTAACTTGGAGACCCAAGAAAAACTTCAGCTCTCCCATACTACTCATTTCAAACTGATCCTTGCATAAGTTTTGCAAACTTTTTGCAAAGGCTGCTTTCAGTAGACCCAAATATAATGTCATCTACATATATTTGGACTAGTATGACTTTGCCTCTAGATTCCCTAAGGAATAGAGTCTTATCTATTTTCCCCCTTGAAAACTTGTTCTCAATGAGGAAACTAGATAGGGTTTCATACCAAGCCCTAGGGGCTTGCTTTAACCCATATAAAGCTTTCCTAAGTCTATAGACATGATGAGGTAGAGTTGGATCAACAAAACCTGAAGGCTGCTCCACATAGACTTCTTCCTTAAGATTACCATTTAAGGAATGCTGACTTGACATCCATCTGGTAAACCTTGAATCCTTGATAGGTTGCATAGGCCAAGAACATCCTTATGGCTTCCAGTCTGGCTACTGGAGCAAAGGTTTGATCAAAATCAATACCTTCTTCTTGCCTATATCCTTTAGCAACCAGTCTAGCTTTATTCTTAATGATGACACCTTGTTCATCCATCTTATTCCTGTAGATCCACTTAACTCCTATTACATTGTGGTCTTTAGGTTTAGGAACAAGTTCCCAAACCTTGCACCTCTTGAACTGATTAAGCTCTTCTTGCATTGCTTCAGTCCATTGTGGATCTTGTATTGCTTCTTCAAACTTCTTAGGTTCAACTTGTGACAGAAAGCTGGAATAGATTGCAGCATTCTGATTTCTGCTCCTTGTTTGAACTCCTTGTCTTGGATCTCCAATAATCAGCTCTACTGGATGATCTCTAAGATGCCTGTGGGCTGGAGGCATCCTCACTTCAGGTTGAACCACTTCAGCATCTGCATCATGCTGTATTCCTTGGATTTCTTCAGCACTTGGCACATGTAGTTCTCCCCCTGGACAGCAGCTACTCTCCTCTCCTTGCTGTCTTGCAGCAGGCACCTCTTCTATAGTAAGCTTGTCCATTGTCTTTGTCAAACCTGTGGGGCTGCATACATTGCTAGACAACTCATTATTAATAAGTTTTGTCTCATCAAAAACTACATGCACTGATTCTTCTACAACTTGTGTAGTCAAGTTGTAGACTCTATAAGCCTTACTATTATTGTTGTACCCAACAAAAATTCCCTCTTAGGGACTTGGCAGCAAACTTAGTTAAGTAAGACTTCCCATTGTTAAGTATGAAGCATTTGCAACCAAAGATCCTGAAGTAGGATAGGTTTGGTTTCCTGCCTTTCACAACTTCATAGGGGGTCTTGTTTAGCCCTTTAGTGATGGTAGCCCTATTTATAACATGGCATGCAGTGTTAACTGCTTCAGCCCAGAAATACTCTGGCAGTGATGTATCACTCAATAGGGTTCTACCAGCCTCTATCAAAGTCCTATTTTTCCTCTCAGCAATGCCATTTTGCTGAGGTGTTCTAGGTGAAGAGAATTCTTGAAATATCTCAAAGTCTTCACATAGTTTTGTCATGCTATCAGACTGAAACTCAGTACCATGGTCACTTCTAATCTTGACCACAGTACTATTTAGTTCATTCTGAATTTGCTTGACAAAGCTATAGAAGACACTAGGTGTTTCAGATTTCTGTCTTAAGAAGAACACCCAGGAAAACCTTGAGTAGTCATCTACAACTACAAGGGTATAGACCTTCCTACCTAAGCTGTGAACTGGCATTGGACCAAAGAGATCCAAATGCAAGAGGTACAAACACCTCACAGCATCTTTGTTATCTATGCTTCTAAAGGTGGATTTAGTCTGCTTGCCCTTTTGACAAGCTGAGCAAATACCATCTTTAACACACTTAACTTGAGGACCATTCCTCACTAACTCTTTGCTAAAGAGTTTGCTAATAGTCTTGTAGTTAAGATGGGCTAGCCTCTTGTGCCATTTGACACAATGAGAGACTGTCTCATCAGCTACAAGACAAACTGGAGAACCATTGTTCTCAATCATAATGTCTAAGGCAGTAGACATTCCTCTTCCTATATCCTGTCAAAATGATCTCTTGATCACTTGACCTCTTGATATGACAACCATTTTTAACAAATGAGATGTCATACCCTACATCACTTAATTGACTTATACTTATTAGGTTGTGTTTCAACCCTTTAACATAAGCCACTTGAGTAATGGTAACTAAGTTTGAAGAAATGTTACCAAACCCTTTGATGATTCCTTTTTCAAAACCACCAAAGGTCACTTTAGGACCATTTTTGATTGGAATGTAGTCCTTCAGTAGTCCCCTAGTTCCAGTCATATGTCTGGAACATCCACTGTCCAAGTACCATGTAGGGGTATGGCCACTTGGACTCACCTGCAAAACAAATTAATGAACCTTAGAACCCAAAGTATTCTTGGGTCCTTGGTGATTGTTAGTTTGCAATTTGACAAACCTACCTACTGGCTTTCCAACAGGTAGTTTGGAACTCACTTTGGCACTCACATTGTGCCAACAGTCTACTGCAAAATGGCCAACTTTGCCACAGCACCAACATTCAAATTTATTGTACCTTTGCTTAGGTACTGCCTTGGCTGTCTTGACTACAGCAGGCTTGTTGAATGTTGGGGCTTTGCCCTTGGACTTATACTTGACTGCTCAGTCCCTGCAGGTCTAACAAAGCCCAGCCCAGCCTTGCCTTTATGATGAACAAATTCATCAATTAAGGGTAGCACTGATTTAGGTTTTGAAAACCTAGCAACAAGCTCTCTCTCTTTCTGAAGATTGATCTCCAGTCTCTTAATTTGATCATTCTTATAGGTGATAGTTCCCATCTGAATCACAGTAATGTGTTTCAGCCTGACTACCTCATTCAGTTTTTGATCAAATTGCTTCTCAAAATCTGTTGCAGCAGCTTTAAGATCAGCAATTTCCTTTGCCTGACTTTTGGCTAGGGTCTTGCTTTTCTTGTAGGCTTGCAACAGTACCTTATATTCATCTATAAGCTGATGAATATCTTCCTCAGACTCAGATATATTCTCATCACTTGATGAAGAAGAATCTGATTCTGAACTAGAACAAGAAACTGAATTTAAACTTGAACTTTGTACCTGACTGGGTCCTGGCTGCTCCAGGATTTTGGCACTTCTGTCAATGCCATTAGCCCTTGGCAATGATTGTCTTCTTGTTCATAAATTGACTCCAAGATCTGCATGAATTCTTCCTCTTCTTCTTCAGCAAACAGCCCTATGTAGGCTTCAGCCTCAGACTCAGTTTCTGAAGAAGAGATATCTGATAGAGTCTTCTCCTTCTTAGCAACAAAAGACTTTTCTTTCTTCCCTTTGAAGTGAGTCTTTTTCCTGTCATCAGATTCCTTTCTCTTCTCTGGACAATCTGCAATAACATGGCCCTGTCTATTGCAGCAATAGCAAACAATCTTTGAACCAGTTGCCTTGCTTGATTTTGTCTTTTTCTTGTCATTCTTTGAAGACCTCTTTTTCTGATAAGAGTCTTCCTTTCCTTGTGATGTAGAAGGCCTTGACCTCCACTGTTTCTTTTTCAAAAACTTCTGAAAGTGTCTAGTGAAAGCAGCAAAGTCTTCATCACTTTCACTGCTCTTAGACTTTGTGCTGACAGACTCATCAGACTCTGATTCAACTACCTCTGGAGGTGGAGTTGAAGACTTATTCCTGCACTTTCTGGGAACTTCTGTCTTGAAAGCAACAGTTCTTTCTTTGTGCTCAGTCATTGTTGATTTCTCCTCCTCTTTTCTCACTGTTAACTGCATTTCATAAGACAATAGCTTGCCAAACAGTGTAGGTGGAGGAATTTCCCCCAACTTAGCCATTTCTCTTATGGCACAGATCTTGGTGTCCCAATCTTTGGTTAGGGACCTTAAGAACTTGTCATTTAGTTCATAGTTACTGAACTCTCTTCCATAAGACATTAGTTCATTAACTATTCTGTAAAATTTCTTATAGCACTCAGTGATGCTATCACCCTTTCCTTGCCTAAAGCTTTCATACTCCTGATTTAGCAAGGACTTCCTATCTTGCCTAACTTCTTCAGAACCTTCCATATAGACAATGAGAGTATCCCACATCTCTTTTGCTGTTTTACAGTGAATTAAGTTCTGAAAAGTTGCATCATCAATGTCACTCACTATTATGTTTTGTGTCCCTCTTGTCCATGGTGGCCAGGACAATTTCATCCTTAGTCATCTCAGAGAAATCCTTTGGAGTTCTCTGGTTTGCATCTAGAACTGAAATCTTCATAGGCACATAAGGCCCTTCCTTTACTGTGATGTAGATTCTAGGGTCTGAGGCCTCCATAAATAGCCTTACCCTTTCTTTCCAGATCCCAAAGATCTCCTTCCTGCATATGGGTAATTTCATGTAACCCAATTCCTTGTGATTCTCATAGGACCCCATGTTTCTTGATTTTCTTGAATGTCTTTAATCTGTGTTGTCCCTTACACTGAATCTGCCAAACAGGATCTCCTCAGACTGTTAGTCCTTGTTTTGAGGAATCTCGCTTTGATACCACTTGAAAGATATGGTACCTAAACACCTAGAGGGGGGGTGAATAGGTGACATAATCATTTTCTAACTTTGTTGGCAGCCAAACAGTTATATCACAGATTTTCTAACTACTTTTGCACATCAAACAACAATAACAAAATATACACAGCTAATCCACAGCACAATCACAGCACAACACACAGTGTTTTATAGTGGTTCCCCAAGATATGGGTACATCCACTTTCCCCCTTCGCCTATCTAGCAGTGTACTAGATTTGGCCAAACTTCTCCACTGTCTCAGAACCCAAATTGGTTCCTACCTCAGGCCCAAAGCCTTACAACTCAGCTTTATCCCAAAGCCTACACTCAGCCAATCAAGGCCTATACTCAGCCAACAAGGCCTACACTCAGAGATCTCTATCTCCTACACTCAGGCTAACAAGCCCTACCCTCAGCCTTTATAAATACAGGCTTACAAATCACTCAGATCCAATAGATCCTACAAGTTAAAAATGTAATACAAATAATAACTCTACAACTCAGAATTAAAGGAGGGGAGTTGAGAGATTCTTGATGAGTTCTTGGAAGAACTCAGCTGGATTCACCCTGACTTAGCTTTCTTCAAAGCTTCTTGAGTAGAACTGAATAAGACTGAATCCTCTGCAGTTGTTCCTTGACCTCTGCCACTTAAGATCCAGAATTGAATCTGAATCCTTCTTCTCAGCCTAGTTCCAGAGGCTGATTTCTTGGATGGAGCCCTCTCTCTCCAACTTCTTAGATCTGCACTTGAACTGCTAGATCTTCTTGTGTTGATTCTCTTTGTACCACTTTAATAATTACTTCAACAACTCTAAACCACTTTCAATAACTTTTAACTTCTTTCAACAACAGTTTCTGTAAACTGTAGGTGCCTATTTATAGGCCTTCTTCATGGTAACCGGCTGGTCCGGTCCATAACTGACTTCTGATATCTCTGACAGGTGTTGTAGACCGGCTGGAACGGCATCTGTCAAATCATCCAGTCACTTCTTGAAAATCTCTAACTGTCTGTATGTGTCGAGACTTTCTGTCTTTAAGTGTCGACACTTATAGTCCAAGTGTCGACACATGTTGTGTAAGTGTCGACACAAGTCTACAAGGTGTCGACACAACTCTTTGTATGTCTCGACACAGATTTTTCTTCATGTGTCGACACTGAAATTGAGTGTCGACACAAGTACTTGTTCTTCTAGCTTTTGCTGAATTCTTCTATGTGTCGACACATCTCCTTTGTGTCGACACATCTTCTTGTGTTGAATCTGTCAAGTGTCGACACTGCTTCTTGGTGTCGACACATAGTCTTCTATGTTGAATCTTGCTGAGTGTCGACACAGCTCCTTGTGTCGACACACCTTCTTGTTGTTGAGACTTCAGCTGAGTGTCGACCCATTCCCATAGTGTCGACACTTGTACTTAGAATAATTTGTTGTTCTTTACTAAGTGTCGACACAGCTCCATGTGTCGACACTTTCTTCCAGTGTTGAGTTTTCAGCTGTGTGTCGACACATTATTCTGGGTGTCGACACATACTTCAAATGCTGACTCTTCTGTTGAGTGTCGACATATTGTGTTGAGTGTCGACACTTACTTCAAGTGCTGACTCTTCTGCATAGTGTCGACACATTGTGTTGAGTGTAGACACTTGTACTTAGACTCTGCAGACTTTTGCTGAGTGTCGACACAGCTCCAAGTGTCGACACTTTCTGGTGTAGACACAGCTTCACTGAGTGTCGACACACCTCCTTGTGTCGACACTTTTTGTCTGCACTTTTATTCACTGAGTGTCGACACAGCTCCAAGTGTCGACACTTTCTGTCTGGTGTCGACTCTGCATCCCAGGTGTCGACACAATGACTCCAAGTGTCGACACTGCTTGTCTGGGTGTCGACACAAGCTTTCTTAAGTGTCGACACTTTCCCTCTGGGTGTCGACACATGGACTTAGAAACTTTTTGCTTCAGTCCAGTGATTTCTTAACCTGCACAAGTAACTCAAACATACATCAAATACATTATGATGTATATCATTGAGTTGGGTGAGGCTTCTTCAAATCAGGTACATTTGACCAATGTACCCAACAAGTGCTATCACCAGCGATAGTCACTATTGTCAGGCGATAGCTACCTGAAAGTTCTATTTTCCAAATTTTGGGTGTGTTACAAGAACCCATAACTAATTGAGTGGACAAACGTGTGTTGGGGAGAACGATTGCATGCAAAAAAAGTTCAAACTCTTGCTACATAGTTCATTGTATTACTGTGAGGATAGACAGTTATGGGACAGAGGGTGAGGCAGATGAGGAAGAAGTAGAAGTTTGAAGGGTAAGTGTAAGTTAATGATGGTTCCCTGTAGGAGGGCACTATGGGTGAGGGAATTGGAGGCATGGGAAGAGGAGACGGGGGTTGCTGGAGGAGGACGGGACCATTCTACTGGTAGGACAGAGATATCTGCTTCAATTAAGTAGACATTCTCCATAGTGTAAGATATGTCCCATGTGATGTGTTCTGAGGTGGGATTGAATGCATGGTTGGAGGCCTTGGATGAACAAGCCCATATAATTATTAGGAGGGAGGTTGGGGATGTGGTTGGCCAATTTATTAAATTCATCAATGTATTGATTCACCAAATACGTATTATGGACCTGACATATGCTCTCTGCGACATTGTCAGAGTAGCGGTGATTGTAGCATTTCACTAATGCTAGCTCGATTTCAACACAAGAGAGGAGCATGAAGGAGTTGCGGAGCCATCAAACACAATGCAAAGCAAAACCCTCCATCAAAAGGACCATCAAGGGGACCTTTTGGTTGTCATGGGTGCATGAATGTCAAAGATCTGCTATGCTTTGGCAATCCATGCCGAAGGGATCTTTCCATTGAAATGGGGAACCTAGTCTGTATATAACGCATAGTACGTTTCAAGCCTTTTCATAGTCAGAGGGAGCGATAATGCAATTGGCCGACAAACAAAGGACGAAAGATTGTTCGAAGGAAGTGATGATGAAGCATGTATGGTCCCGTGAGTGTGGCAGTCTTCCAATCATTGGAGAGCAACATGCATGGGTGCCTGCAATAATGCGAGGGCAGAAGATTGTTCAACGAGCCTTGCCCTACCGCATCGAGCCATTGATTAATTAAAGTGCATTTGTTAGATTGATTAGATGGCGGTGCTAGTTACTGGGGAGGATAATTGCGAGCACACGAGTCATGTGGAAGACGGCCGGCGAAATCGTCACTATAGGCAGGCCGGAGGGAGACAATTTTGGCATAAGGTCGTAAAAGATCATGGCAGGCTCACCAAAGGTCAACGATGATTCGCAGAAGATCATGGAAGGCATGCACAAGGGTGGCAAGTTTGGAGCGAGAACCCGACGACTATAGAGTAGCTGGTGGGAATGGCAGGTCGTACCAAAATTATAGCCATTAGAGCCGACTGTGTAGAAAACAAGACTAAGGGGAGAACCACCAAAGAGGAAGAACCACTTTGCATCATTATACTGAATAAGATTCAAATCCCAAGTTCAAAGATAATAAAATTATAATAGTGTGGAGGACGTTATACCCCTACGTGGTGGTAAATGTGTAAATTAACTAAATATGTGAAATTCCATATGTGTATCAACAGTTTTGCACTTAAGATGACAATTTTCACTGTGGTGATAAGGGTATACTTTCTTGGAAATAACAATATCTATGAAGAATATTTTAGTACCTCAGCACCTAAGAATCTTGAAAATGTCTATGCTGGTGCAAAAAGTGTCCTCAGCCTCCACGCTCAACTACAAACTACTGAAAATGGGGGAAATGAGAACAGCAAGCAACTGATTACAAGTTGCAAAGAGATAGATAGAAGACAAGTGAAGAGAGAGGAGAAGATTGTTGTAAGCTGCGACACCAAGCTTACCGTAACTACAAAACTTAATTGCTGGTGTTTTTATAACTTGTTAAAGTTGTTTCAATTATAGAGTGACTATAGTTAGTTAATAGAAAATTCTAGTTGCCAGAGAGAAATAGGGATCAAGTATGTGCCAACAAGGTGGTTTTGGCTAGATTCCAGCATGTCTTCTTGGGTACTATGCATACCTATTTATACTAAGAGAAACCAACCCGTATGGTCATGCTCTAATATTATGGACATGTCTGGGTACAAGAGAGCCAAGTAGGGAAGAGAGGTTACATTATTGATGAAAGGAATGTGCGGTTATAACATAACTACCCAAACAGGATGACTAAGAAATAGATGATGCGGTTACAAGAAGGGTGACCACCCATACTGCTTGATGGTAAATGGGTCATTTCTCTTGCCGAGGTCACAGAATTCCAGGTTAACATAATCCTCGCTATTTTTAAACACTGAAAAAGTAGAGAGGTAAATGTGAATATTGTAATTTGACATAAGTGATCCCTATAATCTATAAATAGCACTAGGGTAGGCCATTTGCGAAATCATTTTTCAAACGGTTCCCTTCTTACATGTTGCAGTTACAAATTCTAACGAACTAATGACAACTCACAATCTGGCGCAGTTGGAAATGTTAGCGAAGAGAAATAAAAACCACTCCTCACCTCGCAAGAAGTAGGATGGAAAGGACACGACATGCACTTCCAATGCACCTGTTATTGTTGCTTCATTAAAAAAGTGAAAGGAATGGGTATTACTACAACTAAGACCTATCGCTAAGAATCCAAAGGTCTCTCCAAAGGTGAACATCATAAAAATGTCGACCTCGCCTCAGCCAGACTTGAAAACCAATGTTACTCGATCTAACTTTGATGTTGAGATGTTGAATATGTATAAGCAAGATGCTTCTTACGAGCCTAGCAGAAGGAGCTGGGTGGGCAGTAGATACCCTGAGAGACAGATAGTTTTTGTGGTTTATTCTAGAAAAACGAGAAGAAGTGGAGATGGAAAGGCTTTAAGAAAGAGATGACCAAGAAGTGGCACAAGCATCATGATGTTGAATTTTTTGAAGTGGAAGTGATTGACCTGGGAGGCCTGTCGGGTCTATTTGTGTAGCCTGGGCGGTCTATTTATGCAGCCTGGGCAGTTATTTTGGGCAGACTGTACGGTTAGTCTCGACGGCCTCGGTGGTCAGACCATGCTATCTGAGCGGACTGAGTTGGCGACTAGCTAGGTCGGCCAGTGTTCTGCAGCTTGTTCTCCAGGTTGGTTTCAAGCGGATAGGATCATTATCCACTTAGTTGTCGGGTTGTGAAGGTGGCTCTAGAGTTCGCCGGTTTTGTGCGGACTAGTTTTGTATCCACTGGTGTTGTGCTCGCACCAGGGATGTCTGGGGGTATGGACTTGGTTTGGATTTGGACCAAGTCCAGGTTGGCTTTATACAGGAGGTCGCGCGGCCTGCGCGGGCTATTTTTTCTGTCCGCCGAGCTTGGCAGCAGTCTGTCTTCTGTGACTTGGCTGCGAGCTCGATTTCTGCGGTCTAGAGCTATGTCTGTAAGTGGGCGACTGGGGTAGTACTCACTGAGTCTGCCTGTTTGGTGGTCTAGTCAGGCTATGCTTGGCGACTAGTCAGAGTCTTGGTTTCCGGCCTTGGAGGTTTTACCTTGGCAGACTCACTCTTGGCTTGTCGCAGTAGTCTGGTTTGTATCCGTAGTTTTTTGCGGATACACTTGGTGTTCGCACTAGATAGGGCAGTTATCCTATCGTCTAGGGAGGTGATCACACTCATCTTTGCGGCTATCAATAGGACCCCCCCCCCCCCTGTGACATCAGAAGATACCGAGTGAACAGTAAGTGAACTCGCGAAATGTTGCTGCGATTAGGATTTTCTATCTGCACGGTTTGAAGAGTTTGATCGGTTTGTGCTGTGCAGGTTGTGCAAATAGCACTGAAAAGCTAGAGACTTGGTTATGACTGGTCAGGGACAGTACAGGCACTGCGGGTAGCAACCAACGGATTGTAGTAGGTCGCGGCTTGCGACTAGGAGGTTTCTCTTCTGCAACTCGTTACCCAGTTCAATAAGATGTCCGCCACTGGGCGGCTTGTTCAATTCGGTGGCAGTACTCCAGGTGTTCTAGCGGTTAGGCGACCTCGCGGCCAGTCAGCTTGTAGTTCAGTGGACAGTTCTTTCTTCAGCACTGGAATAATGATCAGTCCTCGTGGCTTCTTGCGGTCTTGCGATCAGGCGGCTTCAATGAACTCCTTAGCGGTCAGCAGCAGAACTGACGATTACTCCTTGAGTCCGCGCAGTTTGTTTTCGGCTTGTAATTTTCCTGCTTCCTTCGGATACATTGGCAATCATGTCTTGCTATGTATGTCTCGTTGTGTAAAGATTATTTTGATAAGTACAAGTTCTTGCTATTTGGTTTGCTTGAGCTCAGTGTGGTTTAGTGTTCCTGCGCCAGCTTTTCCGTTTTCCGCTATCACAAATTTTAACACATGATGCCACTGATGAATAGAAGTGTCTCAGCTAAAGTTATTCTTCTGTACATAGATGAGACTTGACGAACTTCTACAACTAAGGATTATTCTAGGGCTCATCTTGTGGATGATTTTATAACTGATGTGGTTACTATGAAGGATGTTGCATATAATACAATCAAGAGGGCCGATTTGAAGGACGAAGAGAAGTAAGACAAATATGCTAAGATGCTTTGGCTAGAGAATGATGCTAGAGGATGGGCAGACGCCGAGAAGGAACAAAAGGATCCTGAGACACTGTAGTTGAAGAAAGTGTCTAAAGAATGGGCATATATTGAGAAGTCATAGAGGGACGCTACAGAGATGCAAGAGGACGCTGCAAACTGACACTGCACGGCTTGAGGCCAAGAGACTTGTGAGTTAGGAGAAAGGAAAGACAGTTGACGATATAAAATTAATTGTTACTTTGGCTCAATTCAAATTAAACTTTGCAAAGATCTTAGAGATGCGTGGATTGGATGATGCAAGAACTGTTGCGGACACTGGGGAGAGTTTGCAGCAACCTGCAGGAGGACTTCTAGCATTGCTTCATCCTCCACCTTCGAGATCCAAGTAAAGAGTCATTCATATTAGTTGTAATTAAGAAAATGTTATGTTACAATTGATTAAGAGGGATTTATGGTTAATCTAGAAACTTCATTCCAATGCTGGCATGTATTAATTAATATCAAGTATAGAACTATCTATTGGTGGGTATAAATACTTGTATTTGTATAGCTTTTGAAATCAATCAAAAACCAGTAAAGTATTTGTTCTTCTTCCCGCTTCATCCTCTATTTCCATGTTCATCTCCACTCCAATTTAACATTCTGGTATCAGAGGAAGGTTTGGCATCAGAAGAACTGTGTAGCATCTGTATTCATTGTAATCAAGAGCAACATCTCATCACATGGCGACATCAACGTCATCCAATGAGGAATTCCTGCACACTCAAACCGGCATTCCCATCTTTGAAGGTAAAGCATACAATTTTTGGAGTAAGCAAATTAAGGTTTACTTCTTATCTCAAGGACTGTGAGATTTATTCCAAAATGGATTCCAACAGTCCACAAAAACTCCTGGAGAAACTCAGGATGCTGCACAACTAAAAACTCTACGAGATAATCAAAGATGTGACACAAAAGCAATCCTAACAATCCGACAAAGGAGTAGGGAGATCAATACTCCCTTGATAATCGATGTCGAGACCTCCAAAAAAGTATAGGAAATTTTAAAACTGAACTTAGAGGTGATGAAAGGGTAATTTCTATGAAACCAACTGTTCTATAAAAAGAATTTGACACAACAAATATGAAAGAAGGAAAAACCAGCCATAGTTTCTTCTCAAGAGTCACCTCCATTGCCAATCAACTTAAAACATATGGAGAAGACCTTCCAGAAAAAGGGTTGTCTTAAAACTCATCAGCAGCTTAACTCCAAGGTTCGAGCATGTGTTGGTTGCAGTACAAGAGGCAAACGACATCTTCAAACTCTTTGTAGCCGATTTGATGGGATCACTTCAAGACCATAAAGAAAGAATGAAGAAGAAAGAGTCTTAATTGGAGCAAGCCTTTCAAAGCAAGCTACATTTCAGCACAGAGAAAAGAAAGACAGGAAAGGGAAGAAGCTGACTGAAAATAAGGGAGGAAAAAAACTGAAAACAAAGGTAACATCATGTACTGTGAACTCTGCAATAAGAAAACAAACAACACAAAAGACAGCTATTCCAAATGCACAAAATGCAAGATTCAAAGCTATTTAAAAAAAGACTGTTGGTTCAAAAACTCAAAAAATAAAGAAGTAGTAAATGTCAGTGAAGAGAAATAAGAATCCATGTTTTATTCCTGCTCGCATTCAAGTAAGAATGAAAAAATATGTGGTTATTGGACTGTTAATGCAAGATCCAAGAATATGAAGAACAGCGCAAAGAGATAGAGAAGGGGTTAGCGACACATCACCAGATCCAACAACATGAGTGGTGTCACCATTCACTCATCCAAAGATGATTCGACTACTCCACCACTCGTTCACCTGAATACTCAAATTCTTCATCTCTAAGGATGTGTTTGAGAATCTGGCGGGGAGCCGTTCCGGCGAGGCCGAGTCAGAGGAAAAGTGTTTGGGAGGAAAATGCGAGCTCCAATCCACGCCGGCCAGCGTGAAAAGGAGAAAACCGCTGGTTTTGCCGCTGGCATCACGATCTCCAGTCCACCGTTCACGCCGGCCTTTTTCTCTATTCTTCCTGGCGTGCCACCGGGCTGGTTTATAACGGGGCCAAACACAGCCTAAGTGTGCTACCTCATGTATTGTTGTGCCCAAAAAAAGGAAAGGGGCTTCGTCGGTGGGTTGCGAACGGGTTCCGACCATCTGTGAATTATGATGTAATAACATGGTTTACTTCATTACACATTGGAAGGTCTGCAAAAAGAACTATAAGATGTTAATTTAGTAACATTAATAGTAACCGTAGTTTTAAAGAAACGGTCCATGATACACATGACTGTAAAATAATATTTAAATTGCTTCTTCACCAGCTTCATAGTAAAAATATGTCGTGCAAAAATTGAAATATTTCCTGACATTGTGTTCAGGGGAGTACGAGCTGCTATGCATTCATAGACGATCACGGGCTAAGCTCGTGCACCCGAGAGTAATGAGCACGGGTATCACATGGGCGGACACACCAAAGAGCATCTAGTGTGAAAAATAGAAACCAAACCCGAAATAGCAGTCAAATAGGCCTAAGGGATTTTGGACCTGCTTTGGAGCGGAAATCTCCCAATCATTTATTTTTTTACACATCCATGTCCAAAATCTAAATTTCGGCATTGCCATAAAATATGAAAATATTTGCAGCCTTTCAGCAGCATGTGAGGCTCAATTATAAAAGAAATACCATTATGTTGGAACTAAAAAATGTATCCAACTCTCCAGACGCTCTCCCTGAGTCTGGTGCTCGACAGAGATAGATGTGGTTAGCAAGTGATTAGTTAATAGCCCCTTGCGGATGAGGGAGTAGTGAAAATGAAGAGCCCCTGGCAGCGGCAAACACCAGATTGGGCATGCTACGGCGAATGCCTCTCTTGCGACGGACCTCTCTTCGTTATCTTTAGAAAGGTTACAAAGGTGTGGTGCGGCCACCCGGTGGGTATGTGCACGTACAATGGCTGAAAGCAAGAAGTACCGGGACTTAGTGTCCGCACCTACGACATAGCAGGTTCTAGGCTAAGTTTACATGTCCCCTCCAAGCACCTCTGGTCCTCCTTTTATAATAGGGGATAGGCTGCGTGGACGGTTCACGAACCGATGGGCATTTAATGTCTTATTAATAGTGACATTAAATCCGCAGCCGCCCAAGTTACATGAAGAGTCGGGCGACGAAGACTAAAAAGAGACCGCACGAAACAGTGCAGCCCTGCTTGAGTTGGATCAAAAAAGAAGAGCCCGCGCGGACTTGGTGATGTGACCACGTGTACTTAGACCGGAGCTCCCAAATTGCACTTAGAAAGTCACATGAAGGTCGCCTGCTGACTGTCTTCACTGAACATTGCCACGATCCCCCAGGGGATGTCCGCGATCATTCTGGAATGTCCGCACGAGAGGCAGGAGGACTCTGAGAACAACTGCTCGGTAGGGAATGCCTGCCTCCTTTGGATGCTCACCTTCGTCCCGAAGATGAGAAGCATCCCCTAAGACCAGCTGATGCAGACGGTGGCAACGACCTCCTTGAGGGCATTGTCCTACAACACAACCTACTGGTGGGACCTGGGGGAGATGCGGCATGCCCTCCGACAATCTCAAGAACAGGTTGCCCGCCTGCAAAAACAGCTAAAAGTAACCCGCCAAATTCTAAACAGTGAGTCTACATAGCTTGATCATTATTTAATCAGTCTTCTTTTTGCCAGGCAAGCTTGCCCGCGGATAACACGACGTTCGTGCGGGAAAGGTTCGGGAAAGATCGTCTTGGAACGTATGATAGAACTGGACATCTTCACGCTGGAGTTTGCGAACATACACTATGAAGAACTATTCCCAGAGGATGCAGAGCCTGATCTAGCAGAAACTTCCCCACGGCGGTCCATGTCCCATGGATACACTCCTCCAGGAAGCTCAGGAAAAAGGCTTCGTTCTCCCAGCGCCCTCGACGACTCAGGAGAAGATTGTAAATAGATACTTTTTATTTCTTTTGATCGTGCGCGCTCGCCCGCTATTTTGTGTAAAGAACTGTAATTATTTTTGATCCACAATTTTTGCAGCCATAGTAGATGTACGCTCTTATTGTGTATTATTTCTTAAGTTATCCATCGCTCATTGATTGTTCGCACGGTATTGACCGGGGCATTCGCGCGTCCATGGGTAACAAAACGTTCGCGGGACCTAAGAGTGTCCGGAGTGCTCGTCCGAACAGGCCCTTAGGAAATTTTGTTAATCGGCAGGGTCCATTGTCATAGGTTAAGGTCGGCGCTTCTATCACAAGGCATTCACTGGGCTCTCGTCCGAAAGCATCGTAAAAATTGTTAGAGGGGAATAAGCATTTGTTGCTCGGATTCTGTCCTCAGAAAGGAGACCGGTAACAATATCAACGCCTCAATCAATGCGCGATTGGTCAACACATCCTGACCCGCCAGTTATGTCGCTTGAGAGTATCTCTTGAGAGCAATTATCATGGTCTTATGGTGGGGGAAGTGACCTATACCGGCAGGCGGGTCTTATGGTCGACAAACGTCTAACTTCGTTCGGTGGGGGGGGAGGCGGGGTCCATGCAAGATCCGGGACTCACCAGACTAGAGTCCTCGTGCACTGCGTGTGCCTGCTATGAAGCTCTCTTCTCTATATTGTGCTAATGGTTTCCTGTAGAGAGAGGGAAAACAGGTCAGACTTTGAAGGGAAACAAACGTACCTTTCTTTAGGAAGAGTATCTCATCAGGTCGTCGTCGCTCAAGGTGTTGGATAGCGGCTCGATTTCATGCGACTGCAAACTATAGGCCCCATTCTTGTGCGACTCCTTGATGACGGAGGGTCCTTCCTAGTTCGGCTTGAGATTTCCCACTGAGGCTGCTCTCCCCGCTGCATCCACTTTTTTCAGCACAAGATCTCCCTTCTCAAACTGCATTACTCAAACATTCTTGTAGAAGTATCCGACCATCCTTCGCTTAGCTTCTGCCTGCCGAATTATCGGCTGATCTCGGAGTTTCTCGATCAGATCGAGACTGCACCTTTGCTCTTTATCATTTGCTACCATCCAATTGTTGTTGCCTTGTTTTGCTAGCAACACTCGTGGGCTCTCAATATAGAACTTTACCGGAATATGGGCCTCAGACCCGTGTGAAAGCTTGGAAGGAAACAAATCTGTGAGAGTTCCTATGGCAAGACTCCTATATTTAGCCAATTCGTCGGCTTCTGTATTTTCCTCTCTTAGAATATGGTGTATGTTGAACGTGCGCTATCATCCTACGCACTGCTTAACGTGGGATAGACACCATCATAGGAGTGATTCCCTTGCCACATAAACTCCATTGACCTGTGACGTCATGTCTAAGGAGTAGGTCTTTAATTCTAAATCTTTGACCCCCATCTCTCTGGCCAAATTCTTCCCTGCTATCAGGGCTTCGTACTCAGTCTGGTTGTTAGTCACAGGAAAATTAAACTTTACGGCCTGCTCAATCCTGATTCAATAGGGGCTGACCTGGACGATTCCTGCTCCTACTGATTTCAAGTCAGAAGCGCCGTCCACAAATATCTTGCAACTCAATGGTCCTTGAGCTTCTTCTCTGGGGTTGCTACCGACTACGAGGTCAACAGGGATGTCAGCCAAGACTTGTCCCTTGATGGTGACTCGTGGGACGTACGTGATGTAACTCACTGAGTTCAATGGCCCACTTGTCCAATCGTCCAGAATGATCTGGATTTTCCAAGATGGCTCTTAGGGGATGATCGGTCACGAGTCAAATGGAATGAGACTGAAAGTATGGTCAAAGCCTGCGTGCAGAAACAATCAGGGCTAGCGCCAACCTTTCCAGAACTGGGTATCGAGTTTCTGCACTCTTCAGCACATGACTAACATAGTATATGAGGAATTGCTTCTTGCCTTCTTCTCGCACCAGAACTGAACTGATGGCATCCGCCCCAACTCCGAAGTATAAAAATAGGTCTTTCAGCGGGAGGGAACTTTGAAGAAGAGGAGTTGTGGCTAACTGATGCTTCCACTCTTCAAAATCCTAATCGCATCCTTTGGTTCACTTGAACTTCTTCTTTCCTCGAAGGGACTTGAAGAATGGGGCACACTTATCTCCTGATAGCGAACAAATCCTTCCTCCAATACCTTAGCTACTTATCGTGGATGGGACCAGCGAGGGTAGAAGCTATCGTTTGCTTCTTTTGCTTAAACGGCCTGAAGTTGTTGAATTTTCTCAAAGTGGTCAACGAGATAGTCTGACGCCAAATTAATATTCTCAGAGCTATCAAGATCACACCTTGATCAAGCGGAAACCAGGAAAGCAAGCTCAAACACCAAATGCAAGTAGAAGGAACAAGTAGATCATATATTTATTTACTTCTTTACAAGGCGAGGTATACGTGACGAGTCATGATTTCGCCAGTACACAAGGAAAAAACAGAAAGTCAAAACAATCCGAGCGGACAAAACTGGAGACCACCGAGACCGCCTAGTCCGCCAAAGTTGTCAAGCCCGCCCGAACTACTGCTGCTAGAAGACGAATAGAACACGGAGTCCGCCGAGACCGCAAGGTCGCACGGACACGCCGTTATTCGCTGACTGCTGCTGAACTGAAGAATAGACCGCCTACCTGCCCGAGTCTGGCGGACAGGTTATTGAACTTGGAAAACCTGAAGTAGAGAAAACTGACAAGCCGTAGAAGCGACCTGCTGAGACCGCCGATTGTAACCTCAAACTTCACTGATCTTGCCCGAAGTCAAAGCAAAAGTCCTGGCTGCACAAAGCTAGTCACGCAACCTGCAAACAACAATTAGTTATCTCTTCTCAACCCGCGCGGACAGGAAAATCCAGACAACAACAATTAACCAAGACTCAACTTATTGCTCACTCAGTTTCTGTAGACATACCGGGGGTCCATTTATAAGCAGGGTGAGGAGTGTGGTCACCGTCCTAGTGAATAGAGTCACCGCCCTAGTTTGCGACTTACACATCCCAGTCTGCCGAGTCCGCATGGACAAGGCCAGACTCTAACAACCCACGAGGCGCCAGGTCAAAAACAGACCGCCACCATGCGGACACTACGCCAGTCCGTACTGCGCGCAGGCACAGCGCCAGTCCACCACTCAACACAGCACGCAGACACAACCATAACACATATTCCATCAGCCCACACACTATATGTGGACGAAGGGGATGTCCGCACAGCTTGACAACAATACCACAGTCCGCCACTAGTTCACGACCAACAGGCAGTCCGCCTGGTCAACAGCGGACTCTGCGGACACTACGAACACCATGTACTTGGCACAGAAAATGACCAAGTCCAGCAGCCCATCAAGCAATAGGCACGAGCATGGAGGACACAAAAGACCCAGTCCTCCAACATCTGGACAGTCCTCCACAAGGAATATAACCAACACCCACTACATCACCGGAGAGCTCGGCAAGGACCAAAGCCGATCTACAAAATTAGTCCGCTAAGGTGGATACCGCGGACTCAATCAAGTCCGCAATAACTCCCGTGGATAACCACCAATCCAGCCAGTTACCATAACAACCGGCTTAACTGCAGAACCACAGGTCGAGCAGAGCACCGCCACTAGACCGCTAAAGACAGGCTACACAGGCCGCTCCTCAAATACAACCAAGCCACCAAGTCCAACAGGCAAGACACCCAGGCCGCAAGATCAGTCCGCCTAGACCGCAGACTCAGACCGCTCAGACCGTCTGGCCTGCTCCATCACCCACTATCACTTCACAAATTTCAACACTCCCCCTTGAAGTGAGAAGTGGTGATCAAGCCCATAAAACCTCGTAACCGTTGAAATGGCCCCTTTGACAGCGACTTCGTGAAGATGTTAGCAAGATTGTCTTCACTCCGAACATGCCCGACTATAAGAGATCCCTTTAACACCTTCTCCCTTATGAAGTGATGCTCGATCTCAATATTCTTGGTACTTGCGTGACAAACTGGATTGTTCACCAGTTTGAGAGCACTCTCATTGTCACCTCAGAGAAAAGTAGTACCTTGCACTTTCTCATGAACATCCTCTGCTAGCCTCCTCAACCAGATGGCTTCTCGAGCAGCCAAGGCCAAAGCCTTGTACTCTGCTTCCGTAGTAAACACAGACACTGAGTCCTGCTTCTTGCTACACCATGAGATGCAAGCTGATCCACAAGTGAAAACAAAACTCGAAGTTGATCTTCAGTCATCCGTGCCACCACCATAATCACCATCCGTGTATCCAAGCAAAGAAATGCCCATGTCCCTTCTATAGAGGAGTCCCATATCAGAAGTCGCCTTGACATACTTCAAGATATTCTTTGCCGCTACTAGATGAGACTTCCTTGGCTTATCCATAGACCGATTTACTCAGCCAACAGTGTAAGCAATGTCTGGCCTTATAATCGTTAAGTAGATCAAGCCCCCCACTAGAGCTCTGAACACCAAGGGATCAGGAAGAATCCTTCCTTCATCTCGTCGAATCTTCAGACCAAAATCCAGAGGAGTAGAGCTACTCTTCCCTTCCTTTATGCTAAATTGATTCACAATGCGATCTGCATATCCTTTCTGGCAGATGAGTATCCAGCTCTCCTTCCTCTCCACTTCGAGACCAAGAAAGTTATGAAGCTCTCCCAAGTCTTTCATCTCGAAGCAGATAGCTAGCTTAGCCCTGAGCCTAGCTACCTCTTCTTCAGAATTCCCTATGATGATCATGTCATCAACGTACAATAGGACCAAGAACTGAAGCTCCCACTTCTTCTTGTTGAATAAGCTTGAATCCGAGTTGGAAGAAAGATATCCACAGAATTGGAGGTATTCTGCTATCTTCTCATACCAAGCTCTTTGAGCCCGCTTCAATCCATAGAGAGCATTCCTGAGCTTACAGGTATAGGCCGGATGAACTTCAGAAACAAAACCAAGTGGTTGATCCATGAAGATGTCCATATCAATCTCTCCATAAAGAAAAGTGTTCTTCACATCAAGCTGGCACATCCTTCATCCTTTGTAAGCATTCAAGGCGATCACCACCCGAACCGAAGTCATCTTTGTAACTGGACTAAATGTCTCCTCATAGTCCTCTCCATACTGTTGTGTGAATCCGCAAGCAATAGGTCGAGCCTTGTATCTATCAATGCTCCCATCATCCTTCTTCTTCAACTTGTACACCCACTTGCAAGTCACTGGAGTAATGCCATCAACCTTAAGCACAAGGTCCCAGGTTTCATTTTTCTTGAGAGCAGCAATCTCCTCTTTCATGGCATCTTCCCAGTCCTTGACTCCAGCGACCTCATTGAAGTTTGCAGACTCTCGCTCATCTATACGACCTACAAAGAAGCAGGAGACAAAACTCACTGCATTCCAATCACAGTATCGAGCTGGTGGCTTGACAATCCTCTTTGATCTCCGAATGGTCTACTCCTTTCTCACCACCTCCGTTGCTTCTTCAGACTCAGCTCCATTCTCGGGCACACTTTTAGCAATGCTCCCCCTGCTTCCTGAACCATAAACCTCTGCCCCAGAGCTTGAAGCAACAAGGGCTGCTGGTGATACAACAAACTCGTCTTCCAGAATTTCACCAGCCACCTTCTGCTCTTCATCAACCTTGATCTCTGATTGCTCAATCGAGCCTCCTCTATACGACGTCAGTTCATCAAAGACCCCATCTCTTGATACAACAAACTTCTACGTCGCAGGATCCATGCATTTCCATCCCTTCTTCCGCTCATCATAGCCTACAAAGACAAGTTTGCTTGCCTTTTCATCAAGCTTTATCCTTGAAGCATCCGGGACATGCACATAACAAGTTGATCCAAAAATCCGAAGGTGTTCCACGCTTGGCTTCTCTTTCCGCAACATCTCAAAAGGAGACTTCATGTTGATCGGACTAAGAGGCATCTGATTGATGACATAAGAGGCACAAGACATTCCTTCTGCCTAGAAGGACCTAAGAATGTCTTTCGCATGAAGCCAACACTTGCAGGTTTCCGTCAGATGATGGATCTTCCGCTCCGCTACTCTGTTTTGTCATTGAGTATGAGCACAAGTAAGCTCTCTCTGGATTCTGTGCTTCCTACAGAAGTTAGAAAACTCAAAGGAGACAAACTCACCACCGTTGTCTGATCTAAACTTCTTGATCCGCAAGCCAAGCCGTTTTCCACTAGCTACTTGAACTCCACAAACAACAGAAAAACTTCTGACTTCTCCTTCAAGAAATATACCCAAGTGTATCTTGAGTAGTCATCAATCAGAACGAGAATTTATCTGCTCCCACCAAGGCTAGCAGTGACAGTTGGTCCCATCAAGTCACCACGGATACACTCCAGTGGTCTCTTGATCCTCATTTGTGACTTATCAAATGGAAGGCGATGAGCCTTACCGTACTGACACTCCCCTCAAACGTGACCATTGCCAAAGGAAGATAGCTTAGGCAAGCCTTTCAAAAGGCTCCTGTTTTCTATAACTTTCAACTTATCCATTCCTACATGCCCCAGCCTCTCATGCCAAATAGCAGCGCTATCATTAGCCCTCATCCGATCAACATAAGATTTTGTTGCAAGAACAAACAAGTTCTTAACTCTCCTCCCAACAAGAGCAACATCAGCCTTTACTGCTGATACGTTGCAAAGGAACTTCACTTTTGTTGGCCCAAATAGAACGTTATAACCTGCGTCTACCGCATTGGTCACAGAGAAGAGGTTCTTTTTCATGCACGATACATGATACACACTTCTTAATGTTAGTGTCCCCTTATCACTACCCAAGGACACAACCCCCTCCTTCTCTACTGCATAAACAATATTATCAGCAGTAATGATAGCTTCGTTACCTGAGTAAGTTTGCAGTGAGGAGAACTTTGACTTGTCTCCGGTGAGGTGATGACCACAGTCGGAGTCCATGATCCACTCGTCGTTGAAGTCGACAGTGGACAAGGCACGGACACAGGTTCCTGTCATGAAAGCTCGACCCCATCCAGCTTCCTCAGTATTGAAGCAAGCTTCCTCCTTGCCTGTATCATGCCCAGGTTGCAGTTTGACCTTGCAGTCACGTTTGAAGTGTCCCCGCTGATGACACCTGTAGCACTTCAAGTTCTTTTTCCAATCCTTCTTAGGAGCAGCGCTCCTCTCTGGATGATAAGATGTTGAAGGCTCATTTTCAGCAGCGGTGTTATTCTTCTTCCCTTCCCATCGCTTCTTCTTCTTGCCTGTGAACAACGCTTCACTACCTTCTTCAGAGATAGTGATTCCAGCCATCTGTCTGGCCAAACTTTCCTGCGAAGCAAGCAGGTTCTCAAGATCCAGCAGAGATGACTAAGTGGCCCAACCTTGAATAGAGGTTACAAAGGCAACATACTCCTTCTACAAGCCGCGGATAATGTTCCTTTTCAACTTCACCTCAGAGATGGGCTCATCAGGATCAAGCGCTGATATCTCAACACACAGACTCTTCATCTTCAAAAAGAACTTAGAGATGGTCATGTCTCCTTGAGTCGTCCTAGCCAACTCATTCTCTAGGAACTGTAGCCTCACCACATTCTTCTTGGTTAACAACCAATCAATAGTTGTCCAAATATCAGCAACCAACTTACATCCAATGATGTGATCAAACAACTCTAGTGAAATAGCCCTCTTGAGGGTAAACTCAGCCTTTGCGTTAGTTTTCCTCCAAACACTCACCTATTCAGCAGCCCCAAACGCAGTTGTAACTTCCTGTCTGTCGTCACCACCGACGACCTCCCATAGCTCCTTGCCCAGAAGAAAACTCTTCATACACGACTTCCAATTTTTAAAGTTAGTCGTGGTTAAGAGTTCAATACCCAGACCTCTTGCATAGCTCCCTTCCATTGCAGTAAACTTGGTTAAGCTTTCAGAAGCGCAGAGCACAACACAAGTTGATCATCGCTCAAGCAACTGAACCTAGCTCTGATACCATGTTGAATTTTCTCAAAGTGGTCAATGAGATAGTCTGACGTCAAATTAATATTCTCAGAGCTATCAAGATCACACCTTGGTCAAGCGAAAACCAGGAAAGCAAGCTCAAACACCAAATGCAAGTAGAAGGAACAAGCAGATCATATATTTATTTACTTCTTTACAAGGCGAGGTATACATGGCAAGACATGATTTCGCCAGTACACAAGGAAAAAACAGAGTCAAAACAATCCGAGCGGATAGAACTGGAGACCGCCGAAACTGCCCAGTCTGCCAAAGTCGACAGACCCGCCCGAACTGCTGCTGCTAGAAGGCGAATAGAACACGGAGTCCGCCGAGAACGCGAGGTCGCGCAGACATGCCGTTATTTGCTGACTGCTGCTGAATTGAAGAACAGACCGCCTACCCGCCCGAGTACGGCGGACAGGTTATTGAACTTGGAATACCTGAAGCAGAGAAAACTGACAAGCCGCAGAAGCGACCTGCTGAGACCGCCGATTGTAACACCAAATTTCACTGATCCTGACCGAAGTTAAAGCCAAACTCCTGGCTCCACAATTCTAGTCGCGCAACTTGCAAATAGCAATCAGTTATCTCTCCTCAACCCGCGCGGACAGGAAAATCCAGACCGCAACAATAAACCAAGAGTCAATTTACTGTTCACTCAGTTACTGTAGACGTGCCGGGGGGGTCTATTTATAGGCAGGGTGAGGAGTGTGGTCACCGCCCTAGTGAATAGAGTCACCGCCCCAGTTCGTGGCTAACACATCCCAGTCCGCCGAGTCCACAAGGACTTGGCCAGACTCCAACAACCCACCAGGCCCCAGGTCAAAAACAGAGCGCCACCATGCGGACACTACGCTTGTCCGCACTACACGCAGGCACAGCGCCAGTCCGCCACTCAACATAGCACGCGGACACAGCCACAACCCATGCTGCATCAGTCCGCACAATATATACGAAAGAAGCGGCAGTCCGCACAGCTTGACAACAACGCCACAATTCGTCACGAGTCTACGACCAACAGGTCGCTAAGACGGACACCATGGACTTGTCACAGAAAATGACCAAGTTCAGCAGCCCATCAAGCAACTGGCGCGAGCATGGCAGACACAAAAGGCCCTGTCCACCAACATCAGGCAGTCCGCCACAAGGAATGTGGCCAACACCCACTGCATCACCGAAGAGCTTGGCAAGGACCAAGACCGATCTCCAAAATCAGTCCGCTAAGGCGGACACCGCGGGCTCAATCAAGTCCGCAACAACTCCCGCGGATAACCACCAATCCGCCCGGTTACCACAAGAACCAGCTTAACTGCAGAACCACTGGTCGAGCAGAGCACCACCACCAGACCGCCAAAGACAGGCCGCACAGGCCGCTCCTCAAGAACATCCAAGCCACCAAGTCCAACAGGAAAGACACCGAGGCCGCAACATCAGTCCTCCCAGGCCGCGGACTCAGACCGCTCAGACCGCATGACCTGCTCCATCACCCGCTTTCACTTCACAAATTTTAACAGAAGTTTGGGTCGATGTTGAGACGATGACATGCAACATCTGGGATGATGCCATGCATGTTTGAGGCCGACCATGCGAAGATGTAGACGTGGTCGTGCAAGCACTGAACAAGGAGTGCTTTACTTCCATCTTCTAACTCGACGTTGACAAAGACGGTCCTGCTTCCATCCCCTCCTTGGACAGGTACTTCCTGAACGTCCTGCGCGGGCTCGAGATGCACCCCACCCTCACGAGCTATAAATTATCGCTAAACACCCACGTTAATCTCATGATCTTCCACGAATGCCCGCTTTCCTGGAGGAGAGGTTGGCGGCATTTCTTTTGAAGGCATCCTGTGGACCCTGCTAGGTCCACACGAGCACCGGGCAACTTCGCCAAGTGGCTGGATCTAAAGGTCGCGGGGCGAGTACTGCCGCTATGAGAGGCAAGGGTGATATCTCCAATCCCTTGGGTCCATGCTCACTACACAAAATTCTGTTGGAACCAAAAAAAGTCTCCAACTCTCCGCGCGCTATCCCTGAGTAGGGTGGTCGGCAGAGGTAGATGTGGTTCGGAAGTGATTGGTTACTTACCCCTTGCGGATGAGGGACTAGTGAAAATAAAGCGTCGGTGGCAGCGGAGAACACCGGGTTGGACACGCCGTGGAGAATGCCTCTCTTGTGACATGCCTCTCCTTATTATCTTTAGAAAGGTTACAAAGGTGTGGTGCGGCCACCTGGGGGTATGCGCACGTACAATGAAAAAAAGCAAGAGGACCGGGACTTAGTGTTCGCACCTACAACATGGCAGGTTCTGGGCTAAGTTCTCGTGTCCTTTCCAAGCACCCCTGGTCCCCCTTTTATGCTAGGGGGTAGCCTGCATGCGTGGACAGTTCACGAACCGACGAGCATTTAATGCGTTATTAATAGTGACATTAAATGCGCAGTCCCCCGAGGTATATGAAATGTTGGGCGGGAAGACTAAAAGAAGAGACCACACAAAACCGCGTGACACTGTTCGAGCTGGATCAAAAAAGGAAGAGCCCGAGCGGACTTGGCTGAGATGACCGTGCGTACTTAGACCGGAGCTCCGGAATTGCACTCTAGGAAGCCACCTGAAGATCGTTCGCTGTCCGCCTTCGCCGAACATTTCCACGCCCCCCGGGGATGTCTGCGATCATTCCAGAGTGTCCTCCCGAGAGGTCGGCGGACTCTGAGAACAACAGCTCGGTATGGAATGCCCGCCTCCTCTGGATGCTCCCCTTCGTCGTCGCAAGATTCAGATTAACACATTAAATACAGGCATAAAACATCACATATCATTCCCATGAATTTATATGTGCGTGCGTTATTTTCTGTAAATTGAATCAACATCAACTCCCAATGCACATCAGAAACAGATAAGCAAATATTACTCAATATCTAAGAATAATTGGGGAAATCCTTCATCTCTCTGCTCATGGAACCCCAAAATTTCTGTAAATTTATTTTAACGATCCAGTATACCAATTCAGTAAGACATTATGACGGCAAAACAATGAACTAATCGGCTATATGAAGCGAGAATGTGGAAGAAAGAAGGCTTACTGAAAAGAGAAGCAGTTAAAATTCAGCAAAAGTACGATGACAATAATCTTGTAAATGACAATAATCTTGTAAAATCACCTGTAATTCGAAGAAGGAACAGAGCCTTGAGCCGAATGGATTTTTCTTGGAATTGGAATCTGATGGTGAATGTTTTTAGGGTGAACTTGATGTCGGCCAAGGAATTGTTCCAAAACCTACCATTCAAAAACTTTGCTTTTTTTCAAGCAGGTCCTACAAATCGAGGTCACATGGAACCACATTTCAACTGCTCCATCTACAACATCACCATCTTTTCAAACAGCGTAAACACTTTGTCACCTAGAAATAACACATCTAGGGGAATACTAAGGATCCGTTTGGGGTGACTTATTTTCATCGGTCAAGCGGTTACGATCGCATGAACTAGATCATAATTAAGATCCGGTTCATGCTGTTGTAACCGCTTGACAGGTGAAAATAAGTCCCCCAAAACAGAACCTAAATGACATTAATCTATCTAAAATCTTATTTAAAATGGGATTTTCTTTGGAATTGGTATCTGATGTTAGATGTTTTAGGGTGAGCTCTGATGTAGGCAAAGGAATCACACCAAAACCTAGCATTTGAAAATTTTCACAGATGTTGGGGGTTTGTGGATAGCGGCCTCCACCTTAACAAAAATAATATTCTCATACGTACATGGTCGGTTGATAACCATGTCCACAATATATTGTTGATTATTGACCTAGGCGAGCCTAAGGGTTGGGCTGTCCTGGGCTGGCCTCGCCTACTCGGCGGCGAGTCCGACTGTACGACACCGGCTCGCCCCTAGGACACGGGTTGAGCCTTTAATCTTATTGTACTCATCCATTGATTTCTAGGGTTAGACCAGCTCTTACTGTGGTTTACCGAGACGTACCTTCCTTCTGCTCGTTGATACGGGTTGTACAAATACATTATAAAATAGCAAAGAATAATCTAAGCTATTTTTATCACTTTCACACCTTTTAATTTACAATTTCCCACTCTACTCATTTTTTTCTTATACTTGTTCTCACCACACCAATTTTTGGGAATGATTTAATGTACTTTCTTTTTGTTGATCCACTCATTATTTTTGTAGGTACTGAATCTAATGCAGATGAAGATGAACAACTCGCATGGGCTTTGCAAGAAAGCTTAAACACTAAGTTGCCTCCAGAAAGTAGAGAATCATCTAGGTGGAGTACACAAATATTGAACCATAAATTCATATTATTTTGCATATAGTTGATTTACATTCTGAATTATATAGTTAGAGCCTTGCTATTACACTACCAACACCATTGGTCCATGCCAGCAAATCAATTAAATAAGCCTTTTATGTTGAAAACATAGAATGTCTTGATTGTATTATGATGCAAGTTGTTGAGAAGGGGCCAATTTCTTTTTTTGCGTAATGTATAACTTAAACATAGTAATTGATAGTGGGAGATAAAAAGTAATCAGAATTCATCATCCAAAACAACCATAATGTCCATTATAAGTTTTGTGGTAAAAATTTATGAAATTGCATAAAAGCTCTTTTTATTCCATGGTTTAAAAGAAGGGTTTTAGGTTGAGCAGGGCAAAGACGAGGTATATGAAACTTAAATTTAGTAGTACAAGAAAGATGAATGACTTTATTATTAAATTAGGTGATCAAGATATTTCCCGCAGTGAGTGTTTTAAATATCTTGAATTGATAGTTCAAAAAGACTGAGGTATTGATAAAAATGTGACACATAGAATGCAAGAGGGTTGGTTGAAATGGAGAGGCGCGTTAGGGTTCTTATGTGATCTTAAAGTACCATTTAAACTTAAGGGAAAGATTCATCGTACTGCAATTATACCAGTGATGCTCTATGGTTCTGAGTGTTGGGGAGTAAATTGTGAACATGAGCGAAAAATGAGAGTTGTGGAGATGAGAATGCTTAGGTGGATGTGTGGACACATGAGACTGAGTAAAAATAGGAATGAATGTATAAGGGACTAGACAGGAGTAGCACCAATTGCAGAGAAGATGCGAGGAGCTCGACTAAGTTGGTTTGGACACGTACAAAGGAGACCATTAGGGGCATCTGCTAGGTGTTGTGAGAGTCTAGTCACCAGGCATGTTAAACGGGGGAGGGGTAGACCAATAAAGACTTGAAATGAAACTATAATTAAAGACATGATGTACTTGGGCATTAGTGAGATTATGAAAAAAAATAGGGCACAATGGCAAGAAAGGATCCATATAGCCGACCCCACTATAGTGGGATAAAGGCTTGAGTGTTGTTGTTGGTGGTGTTAAATGCCATTATTATCATTGTTAGCATTAGCCATTTAATTTGATCATGTCAAGTGTTGTGTGAGCTAGTATATTTATGTTATTCAAGCCATCTTGAATTAATTTTATCCATGTTGTTTTGGGTCTACCCATCTTCATTCAAAATTATCATAATGTCTTACAAATTAAATGTGACCAAGTCCTATATACTACAACTCCGTCAATCTGTTATCCAACATTATCCTTATCAACATCTAGAGTGGGCCCTTCAATGTAATAATAACTAGACTTTTTGTACCACTTGTTGAGCTTCCTTTATTATCTCCCAAATAAGATTAAATACTCCTGATTGATTTACTTATCAACTGAAAATCAGATTGAACCTGTTGTTTAGGACATTGGTAGAACCCCTATGAATTTACATTATGTCAACACTTGTCTACAAATATACATCTCCATAAGTATTGATCATGAGCACATTTATATTGTCTATCTTAAGTGCTCCACAATCTCCTAATATATTGGTATCAAAAAATGATTTGGTTAAGAAAGCATGTGTAAGGACATTTGAATAGACCAACCAATTGACTATGTCACAAGTAGTGTTTTTGATGATTTCATCACTTGCAATAAAGATGTTCCCATCAGTTGTGGTCACACTAGTTTTAGTATGTCCATCAATGACATCTTTGTTCCCACTGAGACTCTCTAATCATTTTTAAAGGTATAGTAGAATTTCTTTATACGAACTTTACTTTGACAATAGAAACACTCGACATTCTAGTAGCATGACTTCTTTTTCCCATTATTTGATGTATGTGTCTTCCTCTTTCCCGTCCTTATAAACATAAACATACATAACATCAACATGAGATATTATGCTTGGAGATAATGATATGGAGCATTTTTTGTCTTTGTTATTATGTATTTTACGTGCTAGATTAATAATATAAAATGTAAGTGATCCTCATTCCTATATAAGGAGGTGACTTGTGAGTCTTATCTATCTTTTGACCATTTAGGTTTGATGATCTCTCATTTTAGAGAAGGAATTTAAGGCGGATCCATACTTCAAAGGTTAGGCACTTGCATATATCGTTATTTGTATTCTGATATCAATCTCAACTAAAATCAATTTCATGACGTTGTAACATTCGTATGACCTGGCTAGCCACCCGTCGCTTGCTCTAGTCACCAAAGTAGACACAGTTGACTACATTATTTTCTCTATTGCTTGCATTTGCTCAATATCCATCTTGCATGTAAGTAATCGGTCATGTCATTCATCCTTTCATCATCAATTGATATCTTTTGCATATTGACTAGCTATATAATGCTAGTATCGTAATCCTCCCTAATGACATGACCACTATATCTAGGAATAATATTGCAATCAATATCACCTCCCGATCTTCCTTTAGAAATGATTGTCTGGCTGAACCCCCCTCATAAATCCATCACATAATTTACCTCCTCTTCATCTTTTGCAAGTGAGCTAACCCATCGATCTGTGCATCCAGACACTCGATTGGCACATCAACCTTGCTCATCCTTTGTACGATGGCACACCTGTAACTCCACCATCACCATTATTCCGGTTGGAAACTTACTTGTGATTTGTGCTCGGTTCACTATTAGGATTGATGACCAACCATGTATAGTCTAGGGTCATATGTTAATCTCATGGTTAAGGTCAATCACATAAGGTTAGATTACTGAAACCTACCTTCAGAAGACTTCGGAGACTCAAGACTTAAGAGATAAGGCAATTTTGAAGATTGTAGAAAAGTCATTCGACGATAGCTGAACTCAGCTCGACGATCGCCGATCCCAGATCGACGAACTCAGAGTTCCTTCTCTGAGTTGAGCTCGACGAATGTCCAGCTGAGATCGATGAACTAAGAGCTTATATCAGAATCACAGCTCGGTGAAGTGCTTTCTCAGCTCGATGAGCTTGGAGCTCAGATTAGCAAGTATATTTTCTGTTCGACGATCTTGGAGCTCAGCTCGACGAAGGAGAATTATCAGTTCGACGAACTTGGAGCTCAGGTCGAGGAAAACTTTACTAAGTTTGACTAACTCCATCCAAGTTCTGGTCGACTAAACTTCTTTATAGTTTTTCAGATCGACTAAAGTAGTTTAATTACAAATATTAAGACAGTAATACTCTGATAATTAAAGATAATATTCTCAAGAATATAGTCGTTTATTGACAGCATTAATTATGGATTTCACAGAGTTATTACTCTACCATATTTACTAGGACAGTTGGGGAAATACATTGAAGACAAAAACAGCCATTCCAATTCCCATAAAATATGTAGAGGACATCAAGGAATTTAGATTTCAAATCAGTAATTAATATAAAAAAGAAATTTTCAGAAGATTGCCCAGTCTGACAGTCCAAAATAAGAATAACAGTTAGTCAGAAGAAGAAGAAGAAAGAGAACATCTACAACCAGAGAACAAGAAACAGAGACATAGTACATCTTGTTCATCATCTTCTTCTTCAAGCCTTTTCTTCCAGCAACACAATATTCAATCTGAGACCAAAAGCTCAATCTCTCATAGACATTTACTGGAAGAAGAAATTTTCATCTTTGAAAGCCTACACCTTGAAGCAAAGTTTCCTCTCCTGTCCAGATTTCTATAACTCAGGGGGAGCTTTGACAACATCAACTAATCCACTAGTCTTCTCAGAGGATTGAGATAGAGAAGACAACATATTTTATTTTCTTTCGTTGTGTACAGAGTTATAACTCCCTTCAAAAGTTAAACCTTTTGGTTCTCAAGTCTCCTGATCAAAAGACTTTGTTTGGTTTTTGGGTACCTAATCAAAAGCTCAAAGGGTTGCTAGATCTCCCTTAGAAAATAGATCTTGTGGCGACAGGGCACCTGATCAAAAACCTGGGATGACAGGGCACCTGAACAAAAAACTATGGTGGCAGGGCACATGATCAAAAACCTGTAGTGGATTCCTTCCAGGGTGGTAGAAGAGTGGATGTACCCAGGTTTATTGGGGAACCACTATAAATTTCCTTGTGTTGTCTGGTTGTGCTCTACTTTTTATTCGTTGTGTTGTGATATTTTCTTTTCTTATATATATATATATATATATATATATATATATATATATATATATATATATATATATATATATATATATATATATATATATATATATATATATATATATATATATATATCACCTATTTTAATCCGCTGTAAAAACAACTTAAAGTTTTTAAAATACTATATTCACCCTCTCTCTAGAGTTAGTTAGATCAATCCCTCACTTTCATTAGTATTTGAGGCATCACTTTCAATTGGTAACAGAGGGATAAGTTACTTGGTTGTACAGGCTAATACCTAAACCAAAAGATCTTTGTTTGATCTTACCTACTCTAGTTGTATTTCATATCATGGCACAAATTAAGGAGAACTCAAGCACCGGACCACCAGTGTGCAATCTTAATAAATTTGCACTTTATAAGGCAAGGATTAAGCTACATTTAAATTCCATTTATGAAGACATATACAATTCTGTTTTGACAGGACCCCAACTTCCAGTAGCAACTACAAGCACAAGTGATGTTCCACCACCTGAGTGGACTAAAGCACAAAAGAAGGCAAATATTGTAGATGCCAAAACAATGAATATGCTGGCCCAAAATATGTCTGATGATATATTTCAGAAGGTTGCACAATACACTTCAGCAAAGGCTATTTGGGACTCACTAAATGCTATGGTGGCAGGATCTGCTGATGAAAGGAAGGATAGGAGATCACACTTGATCTCTTAGTATGAGAACTTCAAGAAGAAAGAGTCAGATTCAATTGTAGATATGTACAACAAGCTCAGCCTCATAATCAATGAGCTGAAAACTCTGGATAAGGACATCTCTTTAACAGAGATAAATGATAAGATTCTTATGTGTTTCCCTAGCACATGGGACTCTAGGATCTGTCCAATCAAAGAAGCCAGAAGCTTAAATGAGATTTCTACTGAAACCTTGTTGGGCAAGCTCAAGTCTTATGAGTAGCTCATTAAGACCAGAGAAGCTGAGCAAAGGACTACCTCATCTTCAGCAAGGAAAGAACAAAGTATTGCTTTCAAAGAATGTGAAGAAGCTAAAGCCACTCCAAATAATGAAGATCTTTTGAGTCTCTTGTCTAATAGATTCTACAAGATGACAAGGATTGATTTCAGAAGAAAATCATCCAGAAAAGATGACAAGTCAAGGTATGATAAAATCCCCACTAAAGAAATAGTTTGCTATGGGTGCAGGAAATCTGGACACATACTGCTAGAATGCCCAAAAGCACAGAAGAAATACAAGAGAAAGGAGAAGGACTCCAGGAAGTATTCCAGCAAGCCATCCTCCAGCAAATACAATAAGAAAGAAAGGGGATTTGTTACTGAGACTTGGAGTGAATCTGAGTCAGAATCTCATCCAGCTCCAATGAGGATGAAGAAGAGGTAAAAGCTAGAGAAATATGCTTGATGGCAATCAATGCATCTTGCAGCAACTCTGATGCTGCCGATTTAGAAGCAAACAATTCAGAAGATGAATTCATGTTAGAAGAAGATCAGGTAATCTCCTCTTTTTATTTTTCTTCTGATCAATTTAAAATTGATTTCAAATTATTATGTAATGATTTAATTAAATCTAAGAAGCAATTCAAACTTCTCAGAGACAAATTAATTGAATTTGAAAATGTTTTTTCTGAAAACTTAAAACTTAAGAAGAATTAAAAAATGCTAATGAATAAATACTTTCTTTAGAAAACAAATTAAAAAGGCTAAGCAATTTGAAGAATCCCTTAATGGGATAAGCATCAAATTGATGGACATCACAAGCACAATGAATGCCAGGCTTAATGGAAAGCTGGGATTGGGAGCTTCATCTAATCAACCTCCATCTCTTTTATAGAAAAATATATTGTCTGCCCCCATAAAATTTGTGTTTGAAAAAGGTAAAGAAAAGGTAGAAGTTAATAATAAAGAAATAGAAATTTTATCTAAGACCCAACCTAAGAAGAAGAAAAATTTTAACAAAAATTATGGTCAACATATTTCGTCAAACCAAGCTCGACGAAATGAATATGGTTCGTCGAACTCAGATCGACGAACTATGAACGTAGATTTTAGGTATAATTATTCGTCTAACTACGCTCGACAAACTCAATATGATTCGTCGAACCGCGATGGACAAAAGAGGGGCTCATAGAAAGAACACTTTCATTCTGCGAGTGGAGTTCGACGCACTCATCCCTATTCGTCAAACACAGATCGACGAACCTATTTCAATTCGTCGAACCTAGTTTCTTATAACAAAAACTTGAATTATTTTCAAAATTTTAAAACTAAAATATTTATCAATCCTTTTACTCAGTGGATTATTCCTCCTAGGAGATATCATCCACTTGAGTATAAGGACCAACCAAAATTTTCTTACATTTTCAGTTTTAAATTTGAAAGAAATCAAGGACCCAAGGTTACGTGGGTTAAGAACAACTAATATTGTTTCATACAGGTAAAGAACTATCCTATCATAGAGCAACAATGATATCTGGATAGTGACTGTTCAAAACATATGACAGGAAGTAAGTACAACCTGACTGATTTCAAAGCCAAGCTTGGACCAAAGGTGATTTTTGGAGACTCCAACTATGGACAGACAGAAGGATATGAAAATGTCAAAGTTGGAGCTATTACCTTCAGGAAGGTAGCATATGTAAGTGGTCTCAAGCATAACCTAATATCTATAAGCCAGTTATGTGATGAAGGTTATCAGGTATCATTCAATCAGACATCTTGTATTGTTACTTCTGATAAAAACAAAATTATTTTAACTGAAATTAGACAAGGAAACATATATGTAGCAAACTTTAAATCTGATAATATAAAAATTTGTCTATTTAATCAAATTAGTTCAACTAATGATTTATAGCATAATAGAGTATGCCATGTAAACTTTAGGAATATTGCTAAACTATCAAGGGACAATCTTGTTAGAGGACTGCCTTCTGCTTCTTACTAGAAGGAAGGACTCGGTAGGGCTTGCCAATTAAGCAAGCAAACAAAATTATAGTTTCAAATCCATAAATAAAAGTTATTCACCTAGAATTTTGTACCTACTACATATGGACCTATTTTTCCCTATTGTTATACAAAGTTTTGGAGGAAATTAATACACTCTAGTTATTGTTGATGACTTTTCTAGATTCACTTGAGTGCTCTTTCTGAGAAACAAGTCAGATAAGTTTAGAGTTCTTACAGATTTTTTTAAGAGTATACAGATTGAGTACTCTACTCTGGTTACATTGATCAGAAGTGATCATTGCACCGAGTTTGAATCTCTGCTCATGCAAGAATTCTATGAGAAGGAAGGTATCAGACATTGTTTTCTGCTCCTAGAACTTCTCAACAAAATGGGGTAGCAGAAAGGAAAAATAGAACCCTTATTATATCTACTGGGACATTACTTGCAGATGATTATTTGCCCGTATCCTTTTGGGCAGAGGATGCAAGCACAACAAATTATGTTCTTAATAGATGTTTAATTCATAAAGTAAAGGGTAAGACTCCCTATGAATTACTTAAAGGGAAGCATCCTAAAGTAGATTACTTTAAAGTTTTTGGCTGCAAGTGTTATATTCACAATAATAATAAGAAACACATAAGAAAATTTGAAGACAAGGATGCAGAGAGAATTTTCCATTGATATTCCCAAATCAGCAAAGCTTATAGGGTATTTAATAAATCAACATTAAAAGTAGAAAAATCTGTACATATATCTTTTGATGAAGCTAATATGTTTTACAAGGAGAAGGATTCTTCTACCATTAACACTTTGTAGATACCCTATCTGTGTGAGAAGTTGGATGATTTAAACCTTACCCAAGAAGTTACATTGCATCATTCTCCACAGATTGATGAAGGAAGTGAAGAAGAAAGTGTTGAAGCAGTTGAATCCACAACAACAAATATAATTCCACAAGAAGAATTAATTCCACAAGCTGTTGATGAACCACTCCTCCTGCTGATCTTGTCACACTTCGAGATCATCATATATCTCAAGTGATTGGAGACATTTCAGCTGGTGTATAAATAAGGCATTAACTCAACCAAGATTTTATGCATGTTTGCTTCATTTCTCAAATTGAGCCTCAATCCGTTAAATATGCAGAGTAAGATCCACACTGGATTATTGCAATGCAAGAGGAGCTCAATCAACTCGAGATGTGTAGAGTTTGAGATTAAGTTCTAAGACCCAAAAATACCCAGTCATTGGAACTACATGGGTCTTCAGGAACAAATTGGATGCACAAGGATCAATTATAAGGAACAAAGCAAGATTGGTAGCCCAAGGATATTCACAAGAAGAAGGCATTGACTATGATCAAACCTTTTCTCCTGTTGCAAGACTTGAAGCCATCAGAATATTTCTTGCATATGTTGCCTACCAGAAGTTCAAGGTCTATCAAATGGATATCAAGAGTGCATTCCTAAATGGAGAACAAAGAGATGAAGTTTTTGTTAAACAACCTCCATGTTTTATCTCCTCAACTCATCCATCTTATATTTTTAAGCTCCATAAAGATCTTTATTGTTTAAAGAAAGCTCTAAGTGCTTTGTATGAGACCTTAGCTAGCTTTCTTTTCGAACATAATTTTATTAGAGGTATTGTAGATAGGCCTTTATTCATTAAACATCATAAATCAAAAAAAATTCTAGTTCAAATATATGTAGATGATATAATATTTGGCTCTACTGATTCCATATTTTCCAAAAAGTTTTCTGACCTGATGCATTCAAAGTTTGAAATCAGTAGCATGGATGAAATATCCTACTTCCTTGATCACCAAGTGAAGCAAACCCCTGATGGTATCTTATATCGCTGTCCAAATATGCCAAAGAGCTACTTAAAAGATTTGGGATGACAGATGCCTCAGCCAAAAAAACACTGATGCCATCCAATGTTGTAGTTGATTCTGATGGACAGGGTAAACCGGTTGTTCAGAAAACATATAGGGCTATTTGGGGTTGTTATTATACCTTACAGCTAGTAAGCCAGATATCATGTTTGCTACTTGCATTTCTGCTAGATTTCAAGTCAATCCTAAAGAATCACATCTTATTTTTTTAAAAGGATTTTAAGATATATAAAGGGTTGTCCTAATCGAGGTCTCAAGTATCCTACTGAGTCAGAATTTAAATTATCTGGATTCTCAGATGCTGGCTTTGTTGGATATAGAGTTGACAAGAAAAATATATCAGGAATTTATCAGTTCCTTGGTGATAGGCTAGTGTTCTCTTTTTTGCAAAAAGCAGACTTTTATGTCAACATCAACTACTGAATCTGAATACATAGCAGTAGGTAGTTCTTGTTCATAAATTTTGTGGATTCAAAATCAGCTCCTGGATTTGTTGAATTTTCTCAAGATGATCAACGAGATAGTCCGCAACTCCAGTCCGCCCAGGACGCGGCTCTGGCCACCAAACACCCAGTCCGCAACTCCAGTCCGCCCAGGCCGCGGACTCAGACCACCCAGACCGTGCGATTTTCTCCATCACCCACTTTCACTTCAAAAATTTCAAAACTCCCCCTTGAAGTGAGAAGTGGTGATCAAGCCCAATAGTCCCCATAGTCGTTGAAATCAACCCTTCGACAACGGCTTCGTGAAGATGTTTGCAAGGTTATCTTCACTCTGAACATGCCCGACCATAAGAGATCCCTCCAACACCTTCTCCCTTATGAAGTGGTGCTCGATCTTTATATGCTTCGTCCTTGTATGACAAACTGGATTGTTCACCAGTTTGAGAGCATTTCATTGTCACCTTGGAGAAGAGTTGGACCTTGCACTTCCTCATGGATGTCCTCAACTAATCTCCTTAGCCAAATGGCTTCTTGAGCAGCCAAAGACAAAGCCTTGTACTCTGACTCTATAGTCAAGACAGACACTGATTCCTACTTCTTGCTACACCACGAGATGCTAGCTGATCCTCAAGTTAAAACATAACCCGACGTTGATCTTCGATCATCTGAGTCACCACCATAATCAGCATCCGTGTATCATAGCAAAGAAAAGTCTGTGTCCCTCCTATAAAGGAGCCCCATATTTGAAGTAGACTTAACATACTTCAAGATATTCTTTGCCGCCACCAGATGAGACTTCCTTGGCTCTGCCATAAACGGACTTACTCGAACAATAACGTAAACAAAGTCTGGCCTTGTAATCATTAAGTAGATCAAGCTCCCCACTAGAGCTCGGAACACCAAGGGATCGGGAAGATTCCTTCCTTCATCTAGTCGAATCTTTATCCCATGATCTAGAGGAGTAGAGTACCTCTTCCCTTCGATCATGCTGAATCGATTCACAATGCGATCCGCATATCCTTGCTGGCAAACGAGTATCCCGCTCTCCTTCCTCTCCACTTCTAGACCAAGAAAGTGATGAAGCTCTCCCTAGTCTTTCATTTCGAAGCGAATAGCTAGCTCAGCCCAGAGCCTAGCTATCTCCTCCTCTGAATTCCATGTTATGATCATATCATCAACATACATCAAGACCAAGACCTGAAGATCCCCCTTCTTCTTGATGAACATGCTTGAATCCGAGTTAGAAGCAAGATATCCGTAGAATTGGAGGTATTCTGCTATCTTCCCATACCAAGCTCTTGCAGCCTACTTCAACCCATAGAGAGCCTTCTTGAGTTTGCAGACGTAGTCCGGATGAACTTCAGAGACAAATCTAAGCAGCTGATCCATGAAGATGTCCTTATCAATCTGTCCATAAAGAAAATCATTCTTTACATCAAGCTGCCACATCCTCCATCCCTAGCAAGCAGCCAAAGCGATCACCAGCTGAACTGAAGTCATCTTTGCAACTGGACTAAATGTCTCCTCATAGTACTCTCCATACTATTGTGAGAATCCCCTAGCAACAAGGCGAGCCTTGTATCTTTTGATGATCCCATCAGCTTCTTCTTCAACGCGTACACCCATTTGCAAGTCACTGGAGTAATGTCATCAACCCTGGGCACAAGGTCCCAAGTTTCATTATTCGTGAGAGCAGAAATCTCCTCCTTCATGGCATCTTCCCACTCATTGACTCCAATGGCCTCATTGAAGTTTGCAGGCTCTCGCTCATCTAGAGTACCTACAAAGAAGTAGGAGACAAAACTCACTACATTCCCTTCACAGTAACGAGCTGGTGGCTTGATAGTGCTCTTTGATCTCCGAAGGGTCTGCTCCTTGCTCACCACTCCGGTGCTTCTTCAGGTTCTGTTCCATTTCTGGGCACACTTTGAGCAATGCACCCCCTTCTTCCTGAACCGGAAGCATCTTCCCTAGAGCTTGAAGCAGCAGGAGCTGCGGGTGAAACATCAAGCTCCTCTTGAAGAACTTCAGCAACCTCTTTATGCTCTTCATCAACCTTGCTCTCTGATAGCTCAACCAAGACTCCTCCATACAACGTTAGTTCATCAAAGATCACGTCTCTTGATATAACAGACTTCTTTGTCACAGGATCCAAGCACTTCCATCCCTTCTTTTGCTCATCATAGCCTACAAAGACAAGCTTCCTTGCCTTTGCATCAAGCTTTGTCCTTGAAGTATCCGGGACATGCACATAGCAAGTTGAACCAAACACTCGAAGGTATTGCACGCTTGGCTTCTCCTTCATCAACATCTCGAAGGTAGACTTCATGTTGATCGGACTATGAGGCATCCGATTGATGACATAAGAAGTGCAAGACATTCCCTCTACCCAGAAAGACCTAAGAATGTCTTTTGCGTGAAGCCAGCACTTGCAGGTTTCCGTCAGACGACGGAACTTTCGCTCCGCTACACCGTTTTGTTGTGGAGTATGAGCACAAGTAAGCTCTCTCTGGATCTCGTGCATCCTGCAGAAGTTAGAAAATTCAGAGGAGACAAGCTCTCCACCATTTTCTGATCTAAACTTCTTAATCCGTAGCCCAAGCCGGCCCTCCACCAGCTCCTTGAACTCCACAAACAAATGGAAAGCTTTTGACTTCTCCTTCAAGAAATATACCCAAGTATATCTTGAGTAATCATTAATCAAAACAAGCATGTATCTGCTGCCTCCAAGACTAGCACTAGCAGTTGGCCCCATCAAGTCACCATGGATACACTCCAATGGTCTCTTGCTCCTCATTTGTGATTTATCAAATGGAAGGCGATGAGCCTTACTGTACTGACACCCTGCGCAAATGTAACCTTCGCCAAAAGATGAAAGCTTCGGCAAGCCTTTCACAAGGATGCTGTTTGCGATAACTTTCATCGTATCCAACCCTACATGCCCCAACCTCTCATGCCAAATAGCAGGGCTATAGTTTGCCCTCATCTGATCAACGCAAGAGTTTGTTGCAAGAAAAAACAAGTTCTTTACTCTCTTCCCAACGTGAGCAACATCAGCCTTCGTCGCTGATACTTTGTGAAGAAACTTCACTTCTGTTGGCCCAAATAGAACGTGATAACCTGCGTCTACCGTATTGGACACAGAGAAGATGTTCTTCTTCATGCCCGGTACATGATACACACTACTTAACATGAGTGGCCCCTTATCACTACCCAAGGACAACCCCTTCCTTCTCTACTGTATAAATAGTATTATCAGCAGTAATAATAGCTTCGTTACCTGAGTAAATTTGCAGCGAGGAGAACTTCGACTTGTCTCAGGTGAGGTGATGACCACACCCGGAGTCCACGATCCAGTCATCTTCAAATTCGATGGCAGACAAGGCACAGACACAAGTGCCCGTCATGAAAGATCCACCCCAGACAGCTTCCTCAGTACTAGAGCAAGCTTCCTCCTTACTTGCAATATACCCAGGCTACAGCTTTACCTTGCAGTCACGCTTGGAGTGACCCGACTGATGACACCTGTAGCACTTCAAATTCTTCTTACAATCCTTCTTAGGAACAGCGCTCCTCTCTGACTGATAAGAGGTTGAAAGCTCATTTTCAATAGCAGTCTTCTTCTTCTTCCCTTCCCATCTCTTCTTATTCTTGCCCGTGAAGAGTGATTCACTACCTTCCTTAGAGACAATGACTCCAACCATCTGTCTGACCAAGCTTTCCTGCGAAGCGGGCAAGTTGTCAAGTTCTAACAGAGATGGATGAGTAGCCCAGCCTTGAACAGAGGTTACAAAGGCCACATACTCCTTCTGCAAGGCGCGGATTATGTGCCTTTTCATCTTAGCCTCAGAGATCCGCTCATCAGGATTAAGCGTTGATAACTCAGCACACAGACTCTTCATCTTTAGAAAGAACTTAGAGATGGTCAGGTCTCCTTGAGTTATCCTAGTCAACTCATTCTCCAAGAACTATAGTATCGCCACATTATTCCTGTTGAACAACTCATCAATGGTTGTCCAAATTTCAGCTGCTGACTCACATCCAATGATATGATCAAATAGCTCCGGTGAAACGGCCCTCTTGAGGATAAACTCAGCCTTTGCATTAGTTTTCCTCCAGACCCTCACCTGCTCAGCAGTTCCAAATACAGCTGTAACATCCTGCCCGTCGTCACCACCGATGACCTCCCATAGCTCTTCGCCCATAAGATAACTCTTCATGCATGACTTCCACTTTTTAAAGTTAGTCGATGTTAAGAGTTCAATACCCAGATCTCTTGCATAACTCACTTCCATTGCAACAACCTTGGTTAAGCTTTCAGAAGCACAGAGCACAACACAAGTTGATCATCTCTTAAGCAACTGAACCTTGCTCTGATACCATGTTGAATTTTCTCAACATGATCAGCGAGATAGTCTGACGCCAAATTAATATTCTCAGATCTATCAAGATCACACCTTGATCAATCGGAACTAGGAAAGCAAGCTCAAACACCAATTGTAAGAAGAAGGAACAAGCAGATCATATATTTATTAACTTCTTTACATGGATAGATATATGTGGCCAGACATGATTTCGCTAGTACACAAGAAAATATAGAAAGAAACAAATTAATCCAGGCGGACAGAACTGGAGACCGCCCAGTTCGCCAAAGCCACCGAGACCGCCCGAACTGCTTCTGCTAGAAGATGAATAGAGCACAGAGTCCGCCGAGACCGCAATGTCACGCAGACAGACCATTATTTGTTGACTGCTGCCGAACTGAAGAACAAGCCACCTAACTGCCCGAGCCCAGCGGTCAGGTTATTGAACTTGGAAAAGCTGAAGCAGAGAAAATGACAAGCCGCAGAAGCGACCTACTGAGACTGTCGATTGTAATTGCAAACTTCACTGATCCTGACCGATGTCAAAGCCAAACTACTGGCTCCACAGTGCTAGCCGCGCAACCTGCAAACAGCAACCAGTTAACTCTGATCAAACCGCGCGGACAAGAAAACCGAGGCCGCAACACTTAACCAAGTCTTAACTTACTGTTCCCTCAGGTATAGTAGACGTGTCGGGGGGGGGGGGTCTATTTATAGGCGGGGTGAGGAGTGTGATCACTGCCCTAATGAATAGAGTCACCACCCTAGATCGCAGCTAGCAAAGCCCAGTCCGGCAAGTCTGCAAGGACTTAGCCAAATTTCAACCAACCTGCCAGGAGCCAATCCAAGTACATTCCACCAATAGGCGGACACTGCGCCAGCCCGTACATACTATGCGGACAAGGTAACATCAGCCTGCCATAAGAGTCCACAACCAACAGGCAGACCACCCGGTCAACAGCGGACTCTGTGGACACACTGAACTTGTCACAAAGTGTGACCAAGTCCAGCAAACCACCAAGATCCTGGCGTGAGCTTGGAGGACACAAAAAACTAGACCGCCAATCACCATGGTCTGTCCGCCGCCAAGAATTCGGCTCATCCAGCGCAACACCAGAGAACTCAGCAAGGACCAATGCCGATCTCCAAAATCAGTCCACAATAGCGGACTCCGCGGTCTCTAATCAAGTCCGACACATCTCCGCGGTAGAACCTCCAAACCGCCCGGCTACTATAAGAGCAAGAACTACAGAACCACAGGCCGAGATGAGTACCGCAATCAGACCACCAAAGATAGACTTCCCAAGCCGCTCCACTAGACGCCCAAGCCGCCAAGACTACTCTGGCCAATAACCACCCAGTCCGTAACTCCAGTCCGGCCAGGCCGCCGACTCAGACTGCCCAGACCTCACGGTCTGCTCCATCACCCACTTTCACTTCAAATATTTCAACAGGATTATGGTTTCAACTTAAATAATTCAACTATATATTGTGATAACACCAGTGCAATTTCTATTGCACAAAATCCAGTACATCATATTAGAACAAAACATATAGAGATTAGACATCATTTCATTAGAGATTGTGTGTACAAAAATAAAATTAAACTTGTCTTTATCTCTACTGATTTACAAAGAGCGGATATTTTCACCAAACCCTTAGATGAAAAAAAATATCTGTTCTTCCTAAATCAGCTAGGTATGATTAATGGAGAAGCTTTAATTTAATTTCTGTCTATGGTCGACGAACTGTTCATGTTTCGTCGAACGGAGATCGACAAACTACGAACTCTTCTTGGAGGGTTCGTCGAATGGAGATCGACGAACCTTCCTTTGCAAAACTTTTTTGTCGAACTGAGATAACGAATTTGTTTCAGAAATTTTTCGTCGAACGGAGATCGACGAAATTTGTTTCAGAAAATTTTTTCTTCAAATGGAGAACGACGAACTGTTTCCCCCCTCTTCAGACTGAGATCGACGCTTTATTTCTTTATGAGATTTTTTGTCAAACTGAGTTCGAAGTTTTTAATGTTTCGTCATACGAAGTTTGTCTTTTCATCTTCTAAAAACTTATAATAGGGTTTTCATAGAACTCCATCCCGCACTTTCCAGTTCTTGTGCACTTGATCTTTTGTTTTTGCAGGCATGACGATTTCGATGGAGACCCTCTTTGGAATAAAATTTGATGCAGGGTTTGACATCAACATCGATTCGTTCAGCTATTCCAATGAAATCTTCAAGAACATACTTCAGTCGTTTGAGGCACCACAATTGAGATAGTTCATGAGTCTAAGGATCAAACTTCCAGTATAGGAAATCAAGGAATGGGTATTGACAGCAACCTTTCCAGATCAAACCTCCATCTCTGGATCAATTTCTAGACACCATGATTCTCTTTCCCCTGCTGTTCTTACTGAAGTTTTTGGATTTATCAATGGAGAAGATGATTTTGAACTATCTAGCACAAAGTTTGATGATATGCTGGTGATAATGGGTCACTCCCAGGGAAACCCTAACTAATTGTTGAAGAAAAACTTATCTGCAGATTATAAGTTTTTAGCATATGTAGTTGGGAAGGTAATCTTGGGCAAGCACTAAGTCCATGACTACATGACCAGGCAGCAATTCCTTTTAATGTGTTCCCTGGTTAATCATAAATCTGTGAACTGTGGAGAAATTGTTTTGATTTGATTAAGATGAAAATTAGTAAGAAGGATGTCAGTTTTGGTAGAGTTTTGGAAATCTTTTTATAGGCAAAGGTTCCAGAATTATTAATCTCCCAGACTATCTTCATCAATGCCTCTAAGAGGCTTACCTCTGCCCTCTTTGGCAGATTGGAGAGTGTTATCACAAAGACTGCCAGGGTTCCTCTTCCAGGATAGCTTCAGAGGACACTAGGGATACAATAGGCACTTCACCAACCCTCGAATAAGCTACTGCTCCTCATATTCCCTCTCCTCCATCTCAATCTCCACATCATTCAATATTTCCTTATCAACTCCCCTTATTGATGTTTCTACACTTCAACAACCATCCACTAACACACCTTCTACTTCCATCCCCTCTGTCTTACCATCCAGACCCACCCTCACCAATCCATTTCTAAGGAAACATCATCTCCACCTCCTCAATCACCTCACCATCACATCTACCATCACATATTGATGACATAGATCCACTACTATCATCTCTCAATTTTGATCTATTATCATCTCTATCTCCACAACCACAACCATCTCCACAACATTCCCCTATTCAGGAAGATACTCTCCTCCCTGATATCTCAAATCCAACATTCCATCCAACATTCCAATAGACATTCCAACCCCATCCATTCCACAAGCATTCACTATCTGTCCAACCTGCTCCATGCCATCTTCTACTATATAAGCAAGCATTCTTGAGCTTATTACCTCTACACTCAAGACACTTATAACTGAGGTCATTTCTCCACTTTCTGCTTCCATCTCTACACTCTCTTCAAAGCTTGTTTCTTTCCACAAATCCACTGTCCCTTTCTGGGGCCCGCCTGGGTTCTAGTATCTCTGAAACTCAGGCAGGGAGATATTCAATGAAGAAGCTCCAGCAATTCATGACAGATGCTCTAGCAAAAATTCAATAGCAAATCCAACAGCAACAACATTAATTTCAGTAGAAGATGATACAGAAATGATTCCAGTTTGTACAAAAGAAGAAGCACCAGATTTTTTCCATTCTAGAAATAATCACTGTTGGTGATTTTATTTTTAATCCCACAGTTGATCTTTCCTCATTACTTTATTCTTTTGATATAATTTCCAACAACATTTTTCCAGTTTTTGATACTTATTCTAAAGCAATAGTCAGTTATACAACACCAAAAAGTTCTGAAGTATTGGAATAACTAAGGACTAGTTATATAGTTAAAGAGAATATTATAGAGCAAATAACTACTACAGAGCCAGAGGCTTTCTCACCTCCAACATTTGGCTGGTCTTAATCCATCATGCCCAATCTTTATGAACTCTTGTTTCAAGATATGGAACTAGAGACTGACAGTGTTCAGGCTCAAGTTATTATAGAAATTATAGAGCCAGAAGTTCAAGTACAGCCTCAGTTTGAGGCAAAAATTATGTTGGGTACATTGATTCTAATGTACCTGATTTGAAGAAGCCTCGCCCAACTCAATGATATACATCAAAATGTATTTGATGTGTTTTGAGTTTACTTGTGCGGGTTAAGTATTTGCAGGAAAGAAGAAAAAGTTTCTAAGTCCATGTGTCGACACCCAGAGGTTAAGTGTCGACACTTAAGAAGACTTGTGTCGACACCCAGGCAAGCAGTGTCGACACTTGGAGTCATTGTGTCGACACCAGGGATGCAGAGTCGACACCAGACAGAAAGTGTAGACACAAGGAGCTGTTTCGACACTCAGTGAAGAAAAGTGCAGTGAAGCAGTGTCGACACTTAGCAGTTGTGTCGACACCCAGAGAAACTGTGTCTATATCAGAAAGTGTCGACACTTGGAGGCTGTGTCGACACTCAGCAAAAGTCAGCAGAGACTAAGTATAAGTGTCGACACCCAGAACAATGTGTCGACACACAGCAGAAGAGTCAACACTTGAAGAAAGTGTCGACACAAGAAAGAATGTGTCGACACTTAGCTGAAGACTCAACACTTGAAGAAAGTGTCGACACAAGGAGCTGTGTCGACACTTAGAAAGTTCAGCAAAATTCTAAGTACAAGTGTCGACACTAATGAGAAGTGTCGACACTCAGCAAAAGTCTCAACAAAAAAGAAAGTGTCAACGCAAGGAGCTGTGTCGACACTCAGCAAGTATCAACACTGAAGACATGTGTCGACACCAAAAAGATGTGTCGACACTTAACAGATTCAACACATGAAGATGTGTCGACACAAAGGAGTTGTGTCGACACTTACAAGAATTCAGCAATATACTGAAGTACAAGTACTTGTGTCGACACACATTATCAGTGTCGACACATGAAGAAGAAGCAGTGTCGAGATCTAAAATCTACAACACAAGGAGTTGTGTCGACACCTTGTAGGCTAGTGTCGACACTTAGTCAACTTGTGTCGACACTTGGTCTATAAGTGTCGACACTTAAAGACAGACAGTCTCGACACTTATAGACAGTTACAGAATTTTCAAGAACTGACTGGATGACTTGACATCTGCCATTCCAGCGGTTACTGCACCTGTCAGAGTTGTCAGAAATCTGTTATGGACCGTACCAGACGGTTACCATGAGAAGGCCTATAAATAGGCTTATATAGTCTACGGAAAGGGTTGTTGAAGTTATTGATTGAACACAAGTACAAGTGATCAATATAAAAAGAAGATCTAGCTATTCCTTGAAGAATCTAGTGAAGATCTAAGAAGTTGGAGAGAGAGAGCTCCATCCAAGAAATCAGCCGTTGGAACCAGGCTGAGAAGAAGTGTTCAGATTTGTTCTGAATCTTAAGTAGCAGAGATCAAGGATCAACTGCAGAGGAGGTCAGTCTTGAAGAAAGCCAAGTCAGATTGATTTCAGGTGAGTTCTTCCAAGAACTCATCAAGAAACTCACAACTCTTCTCTCTTTTCTCTAAGTTGTGGAGTTACAATTTGTTGTATTCAATTTATCTTGTAGGATCCTTAGGGATCTGAGTATTGTAAGCCTGTAATTATAAAGGCTGAGTGTAGGGCTTGAGTGCTTGAGTGTAGGAGATTGAAATCTCTGAGTGTAGGCCTATTGTGGCTGAGTGTAGGCCTTGATGGCTGAGTGTAGGCCTTGGTGGCTGAGTGTAGGCTTTGTGAAGAAGCTGAGTTGTAGGGCCTTGGGCCTGAGGTGTAGGAACCTGTGTTGTGGGTTCTGAGTGTAAGATCTGAGGATCTGAGATAGTGGAGAAGTTTGGCCGAATCTAGTACACTGCTAGATAGGGGAAGGGGGAAAGTGGATGTACCCAAAGCTTGGGGAACCACTATAAATCTTGGTATCTTCTGTGTGCTTGTGATATTCTGTGATTGCTGTGTGATTGCTGTGTACAAGTAGATATAACTTTGAGATAAAATCTGAATTCTGCCTTAAAAATTAAAAAGATTTGAGTCACATATTCACCCCCCCTCAAGGTGATTAGGTACAATATCTTTCAAGTGGTATCAGAGGGAGGTTCCTCAAAAAGGGACATAACTGTCTGAGTAGATCTTGTTGGCAGATTCAGTCTAAGTCAAATTACAGAATCAAGAAAAGCAAGAACCATGGGTTCCACTGAGAATCACAAGGAATTGGGATCCATGAAGCTACTCATATGTAGGAAAGAGATCTTTGGTATCTGGAAGGAAAAGGTGAGACTGTTTATGGAAGCCTCAGACCCTAGGATTTATATCACAGTGAAGGAAGGGACATATGTGCACATGAAGGTGTCAGTCTTAGATGCAAATCAGAGAACACCTAAGGATTTCTCTGAAATGATAAAGGATGAAATAGTTCTAGCCACTATGGATAAGAGGGCTCAAAACATCATTGTGAGTGCCATAGATGATGCAACTTTTTAGAATTTGATACACTGTAAGACAGCTAAAGAGATGTGGGATACTCTTATTGTGTACATGGAGGGTTCTGAAGAAGTGAGGCAAGACAGAAAATCCTTGCTAAACCAAGAATATGAAAGTTTTAGACAAGGTAGATCTGATAGCATAACTGAATGCTATAAGAAGTTCTACAGGATTGTGAATGAGCTCATGTCCTATGGCAGAGAGTTCAGTAATTATGAACTCAATGATAAGTTTCTAAGGTCTCTAACAAAAGATTGAGACACCAATATCTGTGCCATTAGGGAAATGACAAAGTTGGTGAGAAATTCCTCACCAACACTATTTGGGGAAACTGTTATCCTATGAGATGCAGTTGATGGTGAGGAAAGAAGAGGAGAAATCAACAAGAAGTGAATATAAAGAAAGGACAGTGGCCTTCAAAACAGAAGCCCCCAGAAAGTACAGAAGTAAGTACAACTCCACCACCAAAAGTACCTGAAACTGAGTCAGATGAGTCAGCAAGTAGAAAGTTTGAAAGCATTGAAAGTGATGAGGACTTTGCTGCCTTCACAAGACATTTCCAGAAGTTCTTAAAGAAGAAACAGTAGAGGGACAAGGCCATCTACTTCACAGGGAAAAGAAGACTATTATCAGAATAAAAAGTCTTCAAAGAAAGACAGGAAAAGACTAAGTCTAGCAAAGCAACTCTTTCAAAAATAGTATGTTATTACTGTAATAGACAAGACCATGTTATTGCAGATTGTCCAAAAAAAAGAAAAAAGGAAGGAGTCTAGTGACAAGAAAAAGACTCAATACAAGGGCAAGAAGGAAAAGTCTTTTGTTGCCAAAAAGGACAAGAGCCTATTAGATATTTCTTCATCAGAAAACTGAGTCAGATGCTGAGGCATATATAGGACTGTTTGCTGAGGAAGAAGAAAAAGAGTTCATTCAGATCATGAACTCTATATATGAACAAGAGGATAGTCAGTGCCAAGGACTAATGGCATTGACAGAAAGTGACAAATCCTGGAGCAGCTAGGACTAGTAAGGTACAACATTGTTCTTTTAGTTCAATTCTTGTGCCAGTACAGAATCAGATTCATCATCATCAAGTGATGAGAGTGCATCTGAATCTGAAGAGAATATCATCAGTTGATAGATGAATATAAAGTTCTGTTGCAAGCTTATAAGAAGAGCAAGTCCCTAGCCAAAAGTCAGGCAAAGGAAATTGCTAATCTCAAAGCTGCTGCAACTGATTTTGAGAAGTTGTTTGATCAAAGCTTAATGAGATAGCCAGACTGAAGCACATAACTGTGATTCAGATGGGGACTATATCATTTAAGAATGATCAAATCAAGAGTCTGGAGATTATCTTTGATATACGGTTTGCAGTCAATTTTATTAGGATATTTTCGGGGTTTTAGAGCAAATCATGTCTTGTAAAGTACTTGTTTTGATTCCCCTTTGTATATATTTTTGTCGCTAATGCATTTTTCTGTTTTTTGCAGGTTTTCACGGCTTTCAGCCGAAGTTTGCTGTGACACGCCCCAAGGTCACGCCCTACCAGGGCGTGTACCTAGGGCGTGTAACCCAGAGGAATGAAGCAATTGGTCGAAACTGCATTCCGTGGAAACTTAGTGTACACGCCTCGGTCACGCCGTGTCACACCCGACACGGGCGTGTACTAGAGGCGTGTCCCCAGGTTCCGAGGAATCGCCGCAGCTGCTCATTTTTCCCGCTCCACCGTCGCACCGAAAGTGTCACGCCCCAGGGTCACGCCTGACCCGGGCGTGACATATGGCGTAAACTTCAGCAATTCCGCCCGTCACCTCCAGCATTCAATTTCCGCTCAACAAAGTGACGCCGCAAACAACACGCCCCAGGTACATGCCCTACCAGGGCGTGACGTGTGGGCGTGTACCGCAACAACTCCGTTAGAATTCAATTCCAGCTCGAAAAAGTCGCGCCGAATGTGTCACGCCCCAGGGTCACGCCCGACCAGGGCGTGACAGGGGGGCGTGACCCGACCCGAAAAATTCTATAAATAGAGCCCAACTCTAAGGGTTCAGGGACACCTTTTGCTTTGAGAGGGGAGGTTGTCCTTTGTATTCTGAACTTTTAAGCATGTCTTTTCATTTTTAGTTCGTAGCTCTAGCTTTATGCTTTCCCTGTATTAGTTCCTAGCTTCGTTCTGTAGTATAATGTTAATGATAGCATAGCTTTACCTTTCCACGCACTTGTAACCTCTTGTTTTCAAGCTGTAAGATCTCTGTTTCCGTTAATAAAAAGTGTTGTTTTCCTTTTTGTTTTGCTCTGTTTTCATTATTCTTCTTCTACTCATCCCCCCTCTTCCACCTCACCATGATTAACTAATCCTCCATGTACTCGATCTTAATGATCGAGGTTCGAGTGATTAGGTTATGATGCTTTGAATCTTACCTTTTTTTTTAGGGTTTAGCCTTGAATTACTCTTGATTTATCACGGGTTGGAGGTATATCATCGATATATACTCTCCACCTTTGCTTTCATTCTGGGCTAGCCGAGAGGCCGAAAGTTTGAAATGAGCACTCAAGAGTAAAGGGAGTTGTTCGCACCCTCGAGAGAGGCAGACGTTCAAATCTCCCGGATTGGAGTAAAATCCATTAGAGGGGTTCACCGCGTAAAGCGAGTTTTAGGCCTCCGATTTAGGCGAAAGTCGGTCGTCGGACCTTCCTAAACTCAGTTAGGCACGGCATTCGAGAGAAGCGTGTCAATATTCATGGAACCTCCACGGTCAAGGACCTTTACCCTAATTAACTTAGGTTTATTTATCGTATTTTTCTAACCACTCTTGCCGAGGTGATTCTGATCGAGTGCATTTCCCTTCATCGTTACTAAGCTTAAGTTAATCGCTCTTTTAGCTCTCTTTAACTTTTCATTGCAAGTATTTCTCTTCCTTTAGCACGTTTAGCTTTCTTCTAAAAAAAACTTAATTTTTCCCGTCGATAAAATAATAGATTTCGTGTGAGTAAGCTTACTCAACTGTTCCCGGATTTCAATACGACACTTGTGTCCCCTAGCTGCATTTCGATAGGTATACTTACCTTGATGAATTGTTAGTTTGGTTATTTTCTCCTTGCAGATATCTAAGAGACAATCAAGTTTTTGGCGCCGTTGCCGGGGAAGCAACGCTCGTTGATAAATTGAAAACGCGAATATATTAATTTTATCACTTCTCTTTCTCACCCTCCTTCTTTTATTTTTTCCGTCTACTCACTTGAGTTAAATGGCTGGATTTTGTTAAGTGTGCGTATTTTAATTTTTGCCTACTCACTTGAGTTAAATGGCTGGATTTATTTAAAGCAAGTGTGCGTATTTTTAATTTTCCGCCTACTCACTTGAGTTAATTGGCAGGCTTTATTTCAGTAGAGTGTGTTTACTTTCTGTAGAGTGGGTGTGTTTTAATTTTCTGTCGAGTGCGTGAGTGTAGCTTTTACTTTCCGCCTACTCACTCGGAGGTTAAATGGCTGGATTTTAATTACCGCCCGCTTAATAGAAACCCACATCACAAATTTTTCTACACCACCTAACTTTCTCGAAAAGGGCAAAGTGGCTCTAAATGCCACTATCTTGTCTAGTACCTTGCGAACCCTTCACCGGTAGCCCTTGGGAAGTTCGGGAGTTAAAACATAAAAAAAATCTATTTCAAAAAAAAAGCGAACTTCATTAGCTCTTTTATTTTCTAGTCTTTCTTCTCCTCTCTTCTTCTAGTGTATGACCCGCGGAAAGTACGTCGGTTACTTTGGACCTGGACCACGAAATTGAGCGTACTCTTCGGAGAAGATCGCGATTTCAAGGCCCTACTACCCAAGTGCCGGTTGAGGATTCCGAGTCATTTTCTACCTTAAGAATGGACAGAACCCAACGTGGAGGAAGTCGTGCAAAGGCCTATGTCCTACTATGCACGACCGAATCTCGAGGGTACAGAAACTAGTATAGTTCGCCCTGCAATAAATAATAATAATTTCGAATGAAGCCTAGCATAATTCAAATGGTGTAACAGTATGTGCAATTTGACGGGCTTCAAGATGAAGACCCGAACGCACACATAGCCAGCTTTCTTGAGATTTGTGACACTTCAAGATAAATGGTGTCACAAATGATGCTATTAGGCTAAGATTATTTTTCTCTCTTAGAATTAAGGCTAAGCAGTAGGCTGAACACCCTTCTAAAAATAGCATAACTACTTGGACGCAATTAACTGAAAAATTTTTGGCCAAGTATTTTCCTCCTGCTAAAACTGCTAAACTTAGGAATGACATTTCTGCCTTTGGACAAATAGACTCAGAGACCCTTTACGAAACCTGGGAAAGATTTAAAGAATTATTAAGACGATGCCCGCATCACGCTCTGCCTGTATGGATGCAGGTGCAGACGTTCTATAATGGGCTAAATCAAAGCACGAAGCAAATGATAGACGCAGCTTCTGGCGGTACTTTAAACCATAAGACCCCGGAAGCAGCTCTTGAGCTGTTTGAAGACATGGCCATGAACACTTACCAGTGGAATGTGCCTAGGTCCCCCAAACAAACCTGCAGGTCTCTTTGAAGTGGACAATGTCTCCCAACTCGCACTGCAAGTTGAAATATTAAGCAAAAAAATTACGGAGATGACTGCTGCCTCCGCCCCTCAGGTATGGGAATCTGCAACTCCTCCCGCTGAACATTTGGATTATGTAAATAATATGCCTAGAACTGCTTTTAATAATTTTTCTGCTGCGAATTATCATCCTCTGGTTTTAATTTTCCGAATAGTTATAATCCTGCGTTAAGAAATCATCCGAATTTTTCGTGGAGCAATCCATCGAATGCTGTGCGCCCGCCACCACAAAGTGATTTTTCTGCTCCACCACCACCTCCTCAAAGTTTTCCAAAACCTCCAAATTTGGAGGAAATGTTTTCAAAATACATGAATGCTAATGACGCTACGATTAGAACCTTAACCGGAAGTGTTAAAAATTTAGAAAATCAGGTAGGACAACTCGCTAAAATGATTTCTGAGCGACCCGTAGGGTCTCTTCCTTCCAATACCGAGCCCAACCCGAGAGAGCAAGCGAAAGCTATAACTCTTCGGAGTGGGAAGAAAGTTCCCGGTACGATAAGTGAAGAGACCGAGGCAATTTCCGCTTCCGCTTAAAAAATCAAAGCTCCGTTCCCGTTTTAAAAATTCCACCCTCTGCCGAAGAAATTATCACCCCTATCTTAGAAAAAGAACTCACTCCACCACCCACCTTTAAAATAATCCATCCCCGCCATACCCTTCCGAACTTAATAAACAACGACAGGATGATCAATACACCCGTTTTTTGGAAATGTTTAAACAAATCCACGTAAATCTGCCTTTCCACGAAGCCATATCCCAGATGCCGAAGTACGCAAAATACCTTAAGGACCTCCTAACTAACAAGAAGAAGTTAGAGAACCTTTCGCATGTCACGTTAAATGTCGAATGCTCGGCGGTTTTGACAAACGGATTACCGAAAAAATCAGTGACCCGGGTAGTTTCTCTATCCCGTGTGTCTTTGGTGATCTCTTTGTCAAAAACGCTTTAGCCGACCTAGGTGCGAGTATTAATCTTATGCCCTTCTCGTTGTTTAAAAAGTTAGGAATTGGTAGTCTCAACCCCACACGCATGAGTATCCAGCTCGCCGACCGGTCAGTCAAATACCCGTTAGGAATAGTGGAGGACGTCCTAGTCAAAGTTGACAAGTTCATCTTCCCGGTGGACTTTGTCATTTTGGACATCGAAGAAGACGTCGAGGTTCCCCTGATCCTTGGCCGACCCTTCCTTGCCACCTCCCGAGCTATCATTGATGTAAGCAATGGTAAGCTCTTCCTTCGAGTGGGCGATGATGAGGTAACTTTCTCTATCACCCCCTCGATGAAGAACACACTAGCTAATGATGACTCCTGTTTTTTCATGGATACCGTAAGTGAAGAATCCTTCTCTCCCACCTCTGATTTTGAAAAGAATTTTCCAATTTTTGTTCCTCTCCTACTCTTCCAACTGAATCTCTACACCTAAGTGAAGAATCCTCCACCCGCCCCTCTGATTTTGAAAAAGAATTTTTTGATTTCTGTTCCTCTTCTACTTTTCCAACTGAATCGCTGCACGAAGCCTCCATGGCCGCTAGCAACACCCCTTTTAATTTTACATATAAAAAAGTGTACGAGACATAGTTTTTGAAAAAGAACAAATTTCCAAAACCTCGTATGATGACCCCCCTACCTTGAACTGAAAGAACTACCAGAGCACCTTCGATACGCTTTCTTAGAAAAGGACTCCAAGCTGCCTGTCATATTTTCGGCCTACCTCACGGATGCACAAAAGGATAAACTTCTTTCAATTTTACAAAAGCATCGCCAAGCTATTGCTTGGCAGATATCTGATATCAAGGGCATAAGCCCATCTTTCTGCACTCATAAAATCTTAATGGAAGATAATTCACGTAACTCTATACAACCTCAGCGCCGTATAAACCCAAACATGAAAGACGTAGTTAAGGGCGAGGTTATGAAATTGTTAGACGCAGGAATTATCTATCTATCCTATATCCGACAGTAAGTGGGTTAGCCAGTACAGGTAGTACCAAAGAAGGGAGGGATAACGGTCGTAAGTAATGAAAATAATGAATTAATCCCGACTCGGACGGTGACCGGATGGCGAATGTGTATAGATTACCGTAAGTTGAATGACGCCACCCGCAAGGATCACTTCCCCTTGCCGTTCATTGATCAGATTTTAGAACGACTTTTCCGGACATAGCTTTTATTGTTTTCTCGATGGCCTCTCGGGTATCTTCAAATCCCCATCTCCCCCGAGGAGAAAACTACGTTTACTTGTCCCTTCGGCACCTTCGCCTACCGAAGAATGCCGTTTGGATTGTGCAATGCGCCAGCTACATTCCAACGATGTATGCTCGCCATCTTTGACAAGTACGTAGAAAGCATTATGGAAGTTTTCATGGATGATTTCTCCGTGTTCGGGAATTCCTTCGATAGTTGCTTAGAGAACCTTGAAAAAGTCTTAGAGCGATGCGAAGAAACTAACCTCGCCCTAAATTGGGAAAAATGTCATTTTATGGTGAGGGAAGGGTTAGTTTTGGGACATAAAATTTCTGAAAGGGGTTTGAAGTAGACGTTGCGAAAATAGAAGTTATCGAGAAGCTGCCGCCACCTACGAACATAAAAGCTATAAGAAGTTTCCTGGGTCATGCGGGTTTCTACCGCCGCTTCATAAAGGACTTTTCCAAAATCACCAAGCCCCTTACCCATCTCTTAGAAAAAGACGCCCCATTCATCTTTGATGACCTCTGTCTAGCTGCCTTCAATTTAATAAAAGAAAAATTAGTTAATGCGCCAATCATGATAGCTCCGGTGTGGGATCTTCCATTTGAAATAATGTGTGATGCGAGTAGTTATGCGGTGGGAGCCGTACTAGGTCAACGTATTTCCAAAAACTTCCACCCCATTTATTACGCTAGTAAAACACTCACATCTGCACAGGAAAATTACACCACAACCGAGAAGGAGCTCTTAGCTGTAGTATTCGCTTTTGACAAATTTCGCCCTTATATTACTCTTTCGAAAATTATTGTTTTTACGGACCACTCGGCCCTCAAATATCTTCTCTCTAAAATGGATGCCAAGCCTCGCTTGATTCGCTGGGTCTTACTCCTCCAGGAGTTTGACTTAGAGATCCGTGATAAGCGAGGTGCCGAGAACTTGGCCGCCGACCACCTTTCGCGCCTAGACAACCCGCGTTTATAGAACAATTAGACGAAAATTCTTTTCATGTACTATTTCCCTGGAGAAGTGTTCATAATTAAACATCTATTTTCCTTGGTTTGCCCGCATCGCCA